>JAADVW010000462.1:0-27413 GCA_023335875.1 Elongisporangium prolatum | reverse complement strand
TGGATCACAGTCGCACCTACACTCATGGCATACGTAAACATTCCGAGAATTACGTATACCACCTACACTCATGGCATACACATTCATTCGGTTGATTACGTCTTGTAGAATATCTCCCAGAGCCTATAGCCAATTAGATAACTAGTAGTACGTGACGTGTAGTCTGCATATGATGCATAAAGATACTAAAGCGTGATTGGTCGACGCATGGAGAATATCCAGCGCCAAAGAAGCAAGAGACTTAGTGGCGGCTTAGATGTAGCAACAGCGAACTAAGGACAGCTCGAAATGAATCACTTTTCAATTTGCCTTCTACCAAGCAAGCCTCCTCACCTCCTTACAGTGATCGCTCTTTGCGGCTTTCTTCGATGTCCGTGCACTTGCAGTCCTTGAGCAGGTGCGTGACCTCATAGCACTGCTGGCACGGGACAAATTTAGCCGTCACTTGCACATAGATACCAAACTTAGTGTTTCCACGTGTGACTTCCAGATGTCGAACTTTGTAGAGTGCTTTAGGGCATTCCGTGGTGGTGAAAGCAACCAGCCATCTGTGTGGGTCCAAGCCTGCCCCTCCTATTGGTTCAATGTCTTCAATGTGACTAACTTTAGTTCCCGTGTGCGCCTCCATCAGTCTGCGAACCTCGTGGACATCTAGGTGTTACTGACCGATTAGATGGACTTGATAGGCCAATTGCTGGGCATCGACATCGAATCCAATCGTGTTATCCGCTACCGACAGCGTGTTAGTCGCTATCAACTTAATAGTAAGGAAATTCCACCTGTTTCCATTTGTCGTGTTTGCTTGGCGTAATGAATAGTAGCTCCATCTTCGCTGGCTTGGCGTCGTATCGGATTGCTCTTGCATTCTTGATAAGTGTCCCGGCTTTGTTTTTCCTGTCCGAGTCGTGTTTTGCGGTTTTCATGAGGGTGAAGCAAAAATGACACGTGCCGTTGTTTTCGGACAGTCGAAAACCTGGTGGAAGTTTTGCTTAAAAACGGAAGCCTAGTTGAATTCTATGAAATAGGAGTATTGCGTTTTGCTTAGTTCCGGAGTGAGTCTCCGAGATAAAACGTGGCGGCACGTCCAGAAAGATCTTCTTGCTGGCCCATAAGTATAATATTTCCAGCTCAAGTTGGTCCATCTCTTTCTGTTTCCCTTTCAAGTTCCATCAATATCTTTTCTTTGCGCACTCCAGTTGAGAAGGTGTTCCGTTGGTTCATCTTCTGCGTCGTCTGCCAATGGGAGGTCTGGGTCGACTATGTCGGGAGTGAGGTGCTTGGGGCCTGGTTTTGGCCTCGCTGCTGCGGCGCTTCGCTCGCGTTCTCCGTGGACGAGTTTCTCTCTCTGCTGGCTTGCGAGAGTTGGTCCGAGTTTTCTGTTGACTCCTTGAGCCACATTGACATTTGCCGATACGCGACTTAGAGGCTGTGGAGACTGTCTTGGCGTGGCGCTTCCTCTTCCACCTCTGCTACATCTCACTGCTCTCCGTTCCGGTCTTGGACGCGAGTGTTGTACCGTGGTCAAGCCTTCTTCTACGATTGCTGCCACCTCTGGATCAGGTGGCCTTACATTTGCCTCCGGCCGGAGGTCCTCGTTCGGCATGCTGCGTAAGATGCTTCTTATACTTAATCAAGTATATTAGAAGGTCGCGCCTTTTGGCGATCCGTTACTTCTGCCCTCCCTTGGTAGCAGTGTCGGAGATCTGAAGGGTCGCTTGTGCAGGAGCCGGCGAATTTGGGACTTGCCCCGTCGCAACTTGTGTACCCTCCTCCCGACCGTTCTTCCAGCGAGTGGCGACTCTACTTCGACAATCACACGAGACTTTCGTGTGGACATCAGCGACGGAGCTAAAGATGATCTGCGCTGGTTTATTGTCATGATGGATCACGCGCCCCTCAGCTGCGTATCACTGGAACGCCTCGTCAACGTTCACACCGACAAAGTTGACGTGGTCATAGACGCCAGTGACGACGTTCTATGCGTTTTGGTCCCGGTTTGCCGAGAGCATATCTATGTGCGCTTCACTGTCGACGAGATGCTGCTCGTACAACTTGCCACTGCGGGAAACTCTACCATAGCATTGTGTTTGCTGTGATCGTCTGGAGCCCGCATTGTAGGTCCACTGATCTCCACCGACCCTGTCATGTCCGTTGCAATATCGACAACATGGCGGCCGTCCCGTTCAACAAACGCCGTGCGAGCCAGCTCCACGCGCGCGTATGTTGTTGCAGCGTTTGAGCATACTCGAGCTTAAACATAACATATACGTCACTGCCGCTCATCTCGCTGGTGTCAATTATGTCATGGCCGACGCGGGCAACCAAATCCGGAGCCCAGCCACTCACGCTCATAGTTTTGCTGACATGTACACTTCTTGGATACAGATAACATTTCCTCACGGCATCCGCGATCTCTCGCAGTTCTGGACGCAGCTATTAGCTTGAGTGCGCTCGCGGCTCCATCTCGTACCGCCTACGGCCGCACTTAGGGACAGTGGTGACCTGGTGTCGTTTCGTTTCACTTCGATGGCTGGCTCTCACCGTCCGACGGGAGAGCGAACTCCAACCAGCTCGGCGCGTTTGAAGTACAGCTATGGTGGCGCGGGGCGAATGTATATGCCGCGGCAACGCGTACCAGACAATCTGCACCAAGATCACCGCCGTGCGCTGGCTCCATCGTCACACCTTGGATACGACCTGCCGGTGGGCGCTGGTCACGCTTTACGGATGCGCGGTATCCGAAGATTCTCGTATTCAGTACGCAAGCCCCTCCATATCACGCCTGACGTGCTCTGTCTGATTTTTGCGCAATTTTCGCTCACCGTGCCACGTAACCAACTCTTGTGGGCTGGCGATGGCATACTTCTTCCTTGTTTGTCGGTTTGAATACGTGTACGACGGTGCTCAGTCCAAGCCATACGGTCCACGACTGGCCGACATCGTCTTCCTGGATGGCAATGGGCGTGTCTGCCGAAGATCACGGCTGTTGTCGGCATAGGGCTGAACGTTGAATAGAACAATCCGTTCGGCAGCTAAGAGTGATGATACCAGGTGACAACGACCGATGGCGTTATTTATCCTGTGCGAGCGGCACGATGGATTATCCGGGGAGCTCGAGCGTTCCGTATGGAACTGAATCAGCCGGCGTTGTTCACGTCCCCACTGGATGGATTTGGACCACGCGACATCGACACCAGAATCAAGGTGACAGCTCGGGCCATTCAACTTGATGTGTCGCGATACTCTACTCCTCAGCGCGAGTCGGCGGGGAGACAATGCTGCTGAACGCTGAGGCCGATAAGCTGATCATCAAGTTGCTTGGCAGGTCGATGCCTAACACCCTTGAAGACTACCCGATGCTGACACACCAAGGAATCGCAGGCGTGTCCGCTTTGATGGTCGGACCAACGCACCCACTGACAGCGCAGATTTTGCCGAATCGCGCCACGATCCCGTTGTATCACCACTGGAGAAGAACATGTAAGCTGTCGAGCAGCAGACACGAGGAAATCCAATGGCCTACTTGGAAACTAAGCCTGTGAGCCCCAAAAGGCGCTTTCTCGAATAGCAGTGACGCGAACTAAGAAGCGGTACCTAATCGAAAACGACAGCGACTCTCAGGAATAGCGCACTGGATACATTACAGCCTAGTAGGGCAATCCGTTTGGCAATAGGAGCAGCAAACGATAGTGGTCCAGTGACAGGTTGTGACACAGCAGCGACGTGTACCATTGTCGGCACAGGCAGGCAATAGCGGTGGTGAGCTAGCGCCTGAATCTGGCAGCCGCTGCTATGGTATGGAAGCGGCAGGGTAGGCGAGCATGTGCAGCGACAACGGCAAGCCCAAGCGGAGGTGACATGGTGCGTCTGCAGCAAAGAGTATGGGTTATACGAGATATGGCTTTGTTCTGTTCCATATGGGTTGAACTTCGTATCGTACGATGTCCTCCCACTGTTGGATACAGGGCTGCACATGGCTTTTCGGTGGAGGCTGGATCTCATGCAGCCTCCACCGAAAAGCACTCGAGCTGTGGCAACAAAACCTGTTCCATGAAGAGTAGTCGTGTGGCATTACTGGGTTGTGGCTCCCAGACGTTATAGTAGACTACAACGCGCTTGAACAGATCTTTGTTGGGCCTGAGATCACGGACCAGCTTTAGGAACTCTTCACGCGATAACATCGACTTGAATGCAAGGTCAGTCATGAATTGTGCCATGCGTTTGTCCACAGTGTCGTCCACTTCAGAGAACACAACCGGATGTGGATCCCCATTGATAATGCATATGATATGTCGTGGTCATGAACTGTCTTCTAGTTTATATCGTACAGTCGGTCGAGCGTTGCCATGAACGTTTGACAATTATTCGAAACGCTTCATATCCCACGACTGCCCGCATCACAATAGGCAGGCGACACCGAGTACTGATTCGTCAATCCCAGTATCAGTACGAGCTGTGATACCACGAGACGGCTCACGACCTTTGTACATGAAGTTTTTATCAAAGGTGGGGGGTGCTTACAACCATGGTGCGTCGTGCACACTTTTGGCCATCTCAATTACCTCATGAGGCCAGAGATTACTTCACCGAGCGGCGGCAGGGAGTTGACACAAAGTACGAATATATATGAAGACAGGCACCACTGGATCACAGCACGAAATCTGCAAAATCGTGCACCCGTATAGTAGACAACAGAAGCAGAGCGATTGCCGCAGTCGTTGGGTACGTATCAAGAAGTCGAAATCTGCGCGGTAGACGATTGCTGCCCCGGTCGATACTCTTTTAGGGCTGCATATGCTGGACTGACTGAGCGATCCTCTGCTCAACATTTGAGGGTTTGGAGCGATTCTCTTAGAGAGTAATGATATTAGGCGTAGTGGATCCCTTATGCGCAGAGTCGGATGATTTCGTGCGCCTGGATGCAGTAGTGTCGGCGAGCCAGCAACAGCCGATCCCCCAGCATCTTGGGTCTTAGTCTTTGAGGACTTTGGCCCCGACGCGACTGTCGGTTGGACGGCGCCCTTCGTGCCAGCCACCGCAGTCTTCGATGCCGCTTTCGAGCGAGCATCAGGTTCGGATGAACCATGCGTGTCCTTAGGCACTGACGCCGAAGCGTCTTTGGCCTTCTTGGTGGCACTAGCGCCGCGCTCCTTGAGCTCCTTGGTCGTTGGCATGTGACGGATTACCAAAAATGACCAAAACGACAAAGTCGGACCGCAGTCTCTTATTTCGAGGGAACAAACGGAGATCCTCGTTTTAAGTGGGGAGTGATGTAACGGGATTAAAGATACAAGTTATGATACAAAAGGATAACCCGTTAACACTCCAAGGAGGTGGCACCATCCATGATGTGGTGCACCTCAATCTCTCTTATAGAGAGGGTCCACTGTACGGTGGGTACCAGTTAAAGTACCACGGCCCGTTGCCTATACGCAAGTCGTACCTAAGTGTACAAAAGGTTGGGTACATAGGAACCTCTATAGCCCCAACAGAAATCAGGCTATCACATAAGAAGGGGTATGATGTTAGACAGAACAAGTCTAGTAGGAGCCAGTATAGGTATTAGATAAGTTAAGTATACTCAGTCTTAAAACTTCGTCTTGTGTAGAACTCGCGCCATAGACTAGCGCGAGCGGAAGCCTAGCTTCCAAGCACCTCTGTGCATCGCGCTGTGTGACTCCCGTCTCACCTACTATTAACCTAAAATCCTAAAGTTACTGCTGGTGGCCTTGTTGGCTTGTATATCATTGGCTGGAAGTGCTCTAGTGTCTACCAGTGGGTTTGCAGGAAAAGTAATGTGGCACACTTAAACAGGTCGCATCCTGGACCTGGGTGTGGAAACAACTTAGTGTGGTGTATACGAGGTCCGGTATCCCCGATAAACCATCCCTCGGTACAGGTACTGATAAAAGGTACAGTTGGTGGGGCTAATCCCACCAGTGATGTACTTCACAACATCCGTGAGTACGAGGAGAATGACGACGCCTTGACGAAGACGCACACGTCTCCATCACGATACTTAAGGTGAACCCAGCGCTAACAGACGAAGAGCGAGGGCGAATCAAAGGCCTGCCTGAAGCCGGCATGAGCGACCGCGAAATCTCGCGTAGCATCAATCGGTCAGTTTCATGCGTGGCTCGCGTTCTCCGTCAGCTTCCACCTCGTACCCCCAAGAAACCTGTCCAAAGCCCTTGCTCTCCGACCGGCAGGCACGCTTGATCGTGCGGACGGCCACCACGGGAGATTGCTCGTCGTTGCAGCTCAAAGCGGAGCTCAAGCCCCAATGCTCGGCCCATCGATCCGCTGCCTCCTCTTCGTCATCGACTGATTGGTCTACGCGAAGATGGAGGTCACCCTAGACCTGACTCCTGAGCACAAAGTGGCCAAGATGGAGTGGGCGAAGGCAATGCTGAAGCGTGGACTGGCCGTCTGGGCACCAACCCCAAGCGTATTGAGGCTGATTGCCCTGGGAACCAAAGCCTGCAACGCGCTGCTGCTTGGATGAGAAGAAGTTCAACTTAGATAGACCGGACGGATACCGACACTACTGGTGAGATATCCGCCAGTCACAACATCAAGTTGTTCGCCACAAGATGGGCGGTGGGTCCGCCATGGTGTGGGGAGCATTTGGCGCGAGGGGAAAGCGCAAGCTTGCGGTCCTCGTTAAAAGGCAGGCTTCAGAACATATGTGTACAGGCTCTCTGAATACCTTCTTCCATTTGCGCATCTGCATTATGGATCAGACATCGTCTTCCAGCGAGACAACGCCTCGATCCACAGGTCCGTCGAAACCGAGTCGTTTTTCGAGGAAATGCGGTTGAGTGTGCTTGACTGGCCAGCCCGTTCTCCGGACCTCAATTCGATAGAGACCTATGAGCGAACATGGTGTACGAAGTCTACAGTAGGAAGCAGTACAGACATATTGGGTGTTGCCATACTTGATGCCTGGGAGTCTATTGACGAGACCATTATACGTACTCTCATGACTTCGATGCATGATCGCTGCATTGAGTGATCGAGCGTCAAGACGGAAAGACGCACTATTAATAGACCATCATTCGTACATTCATTCTATTAATACTGGTTAAAGTATATCTAACTGTAAATATTATTTGGCCAGGACGAAAATCTGATTGGTCAAATATAAAAATAATGTGAGAAAAAAGAGTAAAATGAGCAAAAAAAGGACAAGATTGTGCATGATTTAAATGTGTACTTCTGGGTACTGAGCGCTTGCTTTTTGAAAGCTACTAATTACGGTATCCTCGGATATTTCTTCCCATGCCGTCATCGTTGCTTTGACTGCGTTGACCCGCTTCTCTCTCGCTGTAAGGCCACTCCCGCACAGATGTTTTTTTCTTATTCTTGACTTCAGAGGACCCATCACTCCGACATCATGTGGCTGGCACGCTGCTGCGCTGTTGGGTGGGAGGGGGACTACTGTTGCGCATGCCTCTTCTGCAACTACTCGTTGCCCCTCCCCCGAGACGTGGCTGTCGAAGTTGTCAAGGAGGAGGACAGAAGGCGAATCGATACCAGTTTGCAGCACGTTAACAACATAGAACTACTATCCAGTAGCATCCATCCAGGCATTTTCCTGGACAGCATAATAATGACCTTTTGAAACATGCATAACTCATCAAAATCGATTTTGTCGCCAGGCTTTCCTCGTACGATGACTAGAATCGGCAACTTTTTCCCTATAAGCATATATACGTTATTACAATAATAGCATAGTCGATAAACGTACTGATCTAAGTTACCGCTATGCTAAACGCTGGCACAGTTTCTCCATAGCGGCTTGGCCGCTTGCTCGCTCTTTTTGCTGCTCAAATACGTTGAAATCCACTCTGGGTGGTTGTCAATATGTACTGAATCACGCCTTGGGTCGTGAGCCACTAGTGCGTGCATACGATAGGTCAGTACAATGGATGTATAGCATAACCGAATACAAATGGATTTAAACCTTTTCCTCGCGTCACGCGAGTGTCCGTCATGAAGGTCACCACGGTCTGTGAGTACGGAAAAGCTACCTTTCGACCCTGGTCCTTCAGCGTTGTGGCCCTAGCGGGCCCCTTGAAGCCCAACAGCCCGTCTTGTTGGCTCCACTAGCTACGGACTGTACTGAATGTTCATCCTAGCGCTGAGGTCACAGCTGAGATCTTGAGGTCGGAGTTGCGCTGCAGACGGTGCACAGCATCGGCTGTCTCTTTCACGGTGTACGTCCGGCGCGTGCGCGACATAGATGTGGTGCCGAACTGACTATCTTTTATGCCTGGCTGTATGTGTTTTTAGGCACGCTCCCGTTTGACCATTAATTTATTCGATAATTTTGATTGGCTAATTATTTTCAAATATGTAAAAAATATCTGATTGGCTGATGCTTATGTATTGGAAACCTATCCATCCCACTTCTGAGTTGTGTGCATTATGGGTGGCGCACTTTTTCATCGTTGTCTGTATCCGCAATATGTTTGTAGGACCAACGTTCTTCGCATGGGCAGCCAAGAATTAGTAACACCGCTCCTCGTACTGCCGTTGGTGACATTCTTGAGCAGGGCGAAGCGAGGTTACCAGGTATCTCTCTATGAGTCGTATCCGCGCTAGTGCACAAATAATTTGCAGTCTTGTGTACTCGAACAATTATTCGAAGTGTCCGTGCGCTTCTTGAAGGGTGGTCTAGAAGCACTTCAACCGAGAAGTGTCGCTCCGAGTCGATCCAAGGGGATAGCAGGGGCCGAATTGAAGCTTAACAGGCTGCAATGCTTCGGCGCCGCAGGTGTCTGGCGATGTGAAGCTCATTCGCCTGATCGAGCGGAAGGTCCTCGGGCTTCACCTTATGTAACGACTGCTGAAGACGAATGTGAAGATGACCTACTCGCTCCATCAGCTTGTTGTGGATGTGAAAACCTTACGCGGTGATCACCGTGGGCTGATCGATCTTCTAGAGAAGGGGATCGTCGGAGGGACAAAGAGGAAGCTGTGTCATAGCTGATCTCAACTATTGCTGCTTCAAAGAACAACCTAGTTGCTAGAAACAAGGTCCCAAGCCCTTCAATCACGAGATGGTTCAAAAGGCTTAACCGACTCGCCACTAGTCAGATATTTATATAATTATGACTTCGTGCTACAACGGCAACTCTTATTCCGCTACATTCCTGACAGCGTCGCCGAAGCTGTGGAAACGCAGAAGCAGCATGCTAATGCCGCTGGAAGGCGCAACACAAATTAGTTCGCACTGATAGCATTAGCTTTGTTATCCGTGAAGAAGATTACTGCGCATGGATTGGCTAACCGTGCGAACGAGCCAGTGTCGCACTTCTCCGGTCCTTTCTACGTGGTGTGAAAGGCTCGAAATGCAGATAAAACGGAATTACCCCCAATGGTGCACTTTTACCTAACGTTTTACGTTGTACGCCTAATGCACTATCGTACCCACGAAAGTTGGCACCCTCGACCTGCTGTTTGCTCCTGAATTAGCGGTTTCCACTCAAATCTGACGCAGCCGCTGGAAGAACTGAATCTAACACTAGCAGCTCGTCTGATAGAGGCGTTTCGTGGATGAACGCAGGGGATAGGCTGATTTAGCCAAGTTAAAGTTGAATCGGGGGTTTCCGCAGGGTCGATGCGCGCGAAAGAACGAGGTTTTCCTCCAGTCAGAGCGGGAACATCGCCGAGATCCAAAGAAATGCAACGATGGCTTGGCATGTTCGCGAAGAAAGGCGTGTGCCCAGCAGATGTGTGCACCGCGTTGTTGAAGGTAAACTCGGTAAGCATTCACTACAGTGGATGACTGTGTTTGAGTAGCTGGGAAGGAAGGTTTCCAAAACGTAGTTTACACGCTCAGTCTGACCATCTGTCTGTGAATAGTCGGCGGTGGTCATTCGCAAGCGAACACCGAGGGTGTCAAACGTATCACGCTAGAAGCGGGCCAAGCGTTGATTTCGGTCACAGACAACATCTAAGGGCATGCCGTTGGAGTCAAAACACGGTATAAATGTACACCTTTTCACACTCAAGTTCAAACTGACTGTCAATCAAGTCTTTAAAGAATAATGTAGTGAACTATGGTTTATAACGGATTATCAACTAAACGGCTCTCAGCCAGACACTTACGACGAGCTCAAGCCCACAGCGCGCCAAGCGATACAAGTGCTTTCGATGCTATCACTTTTACTATCTTCACGACAACCATGTACGACTATCGCCTCGCCGCGAAGCAACGCATTCTCCACACTGCTGAAGACGATGGCGATTGGTGTTTCCGTGTCGAAATGCAGCCAGTAGATGTTGGTCGTTAAAGTTATCATGGTGAAGAGGTTTTTAATTCTTGCAGACTGAAATTTGATTACCCTTTTGAACATGATTGGCAGTCAGTTTGAACTTGAGTGTGAAAGGGTGTTGGTGAGAGCCGACTGGATACCAACACCCGATGCCAGCACAGCAGCAAGGTGGGCAAACTTCCTGAAGCGATCGATGAAGACAAGGACGTCTGTCCATATTAGACAATCACAACCGAGTACACGGAGGTCCTAAGACGAGCTCTACTAGAGCACAGCTGTCCTTCAGCGCAACGAATACGTAGGCTGACAAAGCACTGGATCTCTAGACACACAACTTGAAGCTGGCTTGATAGCTTGTCGATCTTGACTCACGCTTTTGGGAAATCCCAAGCTGAAATCAGAGATTCTGTATAACGGGAAGACGCCAGTACGAGTAGTGCTATATTATTAAATCTACTACTACTAATAGAAATGTTGTGCCTCTTTGGCTTCTGATTGGCTGATCCGCATTGGCGATTTGGCCACTGATTGGCTTATCTGAATGATCTGTCTCATCTCTCTGTCCATCTCCTAATTGACCATCGTTCTACATAAAATGTGCAACTGTTGTCCTGCTTTTGTGTGGTTGTAAACTTTGACAAATTTCCCCGTACCGTACTGTACTTCGGTATAATGAACTGTAACTTACTGTGTTTCAAAGTCATGAGTAAAAAACACGAGCAAAGCATAGGCAAGACTGCACGTTATCGTAAATTCAATTGGAGAAATCTCACAGTAAGTGCTCAGTGAGGTGATGGATGCTCTGAGAGCTTTTTTTCAAAAATGCACTCGAAACCGGGGTAAATGCTACACCTTTGCTGTTTGGACGGACACTCTTTCTTTATAATATTATCTAATACTCGGAAAGATGTGCAAAAGTTTTTCAAGTCAAGCGCTTAGAACTAGGGCAAGAAATTTTTGAATTGTGTCTCTATCTTTCCAATGGTCACGGTACTCATGCTATCCGATGACTGGCTAAAAATAATTCATTTACGGAACTCATGCCGCACGAACGCATCTCACTCAGGAATACTAACGCCTACCGCGCCGAGGTCGTCGCTGGGTTCAAAGCCGCACAGACCAAGGAAGTGGGCGTGCGTGAGCACGCGCGATCCATCAGCATGTCTCCCAAAACCCTGTGGAACTGGGTGCAGCGGGCAGAAGGGATTGCGGTTGCTGCTGTAGTTGCCCCATGTGCACTCACCGCTGGAGGCAGTGGAGAAGCTTCTCCCACTGACTCCATTGAGGTTTTGCTCGTGGGGTACGTGAAAGATTTAAGGCGCGAGGAAATGGTCGTATCACGCTTCACGATCGTGCCAGCTGCAACCGCAGTCCTACCAGACGTGATGCAGGACAAACACACACAGATGAGTCATCCAAGTAGTAGACTCTTATGCGTTGCGACATTCACTTTTTGTGCTTCTTGGCCGCAACGCGGTGCAATGCCGACGGTTGCATGTGAACTGCGAGTGTCGCATCCACTGCCGCGCCACCTCTTGCGTCCGGTACACGTCGAATGAGATCGACGATGGCTGTGGTTGTGGTGGCGGTTGTGAGGGGGCATCACATCAAAGCGACTGAACTTCCGTCCACTAATGTTGGCATTGATGAAGCCCTTGACAATTTCGTCGAGTGGAAATGACCGCGGCAATCGAAGACACATCCTCCGGTGCGACCGCCGCGGCAGACGTTCTGTGAGAGGTGGCTCATGCACAAGAAATTTTTGTTCTCGACCGGTAGCGCGGAAACTTCGGTCGTAGGAACAGGGTTTGGCTGGTCTGCGCGACGCGATTTTTGAGGCGCCTAATGCTGTGTAGCTCCAACACCATTGCTGCCACGCTAGCGCTGCTGTGGCCGCCGGTGTCGCTCAGCGATGGTATTCTACATCTCTTGGTACGACGCGTGAGCCTCTCGTTGAACTTCAAGCGCATGCGACCCGCACCTTCCATATCACCTTGGGCAACAAGAGCGCGGAACCGTCAATCCATGTGCACAAGCAAGGCAGATTCGTCGGATCTGCGAATGCGAACCCCAGTCGCAATTTCAGTACGAAGTGCCGGAGAGCAATCATCAAATCGTAAACGATGGGCTTGAAGATAAAAAATCCACGGCTCCAGTTAGGCAGCAAATGGACTTGATCACCATGTCCAAGGATGAAGGCACTAGCATTTTGTTCTTCCGACCGAAATCGATATGATCGTAGAGTCACACAGCCTAGTGGCGCACTTCGGTTGACATGCGCTTGAAGTGCATTAGTGTGAGACCGCGCAGCACGGCCTGGTGGGGAAGGAAGCTGAGCGATTTGACAAACGACTGGAGCGATTCCATGAGCAGCTGAGGTTTGAATGCATTAATCGTACCGCTGACAAGCTACGAGTGCACGCGGTCTTGAACATCAGATAGGTGGAACTGTGCCTTCGTGCTCGTCTCATGAGCCCATGCACTGCCCCGTGCCAAGTCCTCCAAGTCGGCGCGGAGGCAAGCCGTCGCCGTCAAAGCACCAGCCACTTCGAGGAAAGCCGGATCGTTCCCTGAGCTACGTCGTGTGCGTTTGGATTGCGGACTGGAGACGCCGCTTGAGTCGGCATCGGTCGAGTCGTCGGGTCGACGGAGTACGCCTGGGGCTGGCGCGAGACTTACGGACCGGGCGTTCTTGTCAGTGATCTGCTTATCTGTTTGTAACGCCCTAGGGGCTCGTACTACAGTATATAATAGTATAGGACACTTGAAGAATGGAGATCTATTAAATAATTCTACTTCCTTTCAAATACCAGTTTGATTGCTACAACAATTACTAGCGATACAGTATTACTAGTTAGTATTTTTATTTATACTAGAAAAATGACAGATCCCTGGTCGTGACCCATCTCAATATTTTCTGACGGAAGTCGAACCAACTGAAGCAGTCTTCAATTCACCTTTATCATTCGATTTATTTCGTGGGCCCATACTAATTTCTACCTCTAAGAACATTTATTAAAGCTGGCGTACTAACGCGCTGTCGCTTTGCTGAGTCCCCAAGTTTTTTCAGTCTCCAAACTGGCGCAAGAAGAACAAACCGAAAAAAGGATAGCATCATGGGCCAGCAGTCTGTGGGGGCACCGTTGCCGCCATCGGTGGAAGACGTCACACCACCATATGATGTGGCAAACGAGCAGCCGAGGATCGATGACTCGTGTTTTCGTTTGCTGAGCCTGCAGTCGGAAACGCAATGTGAGCTCGAAGTCGTTAAGCCCGTGATTGAAGAGCTGGAAGTGCTGCGTCTGAGCTGCACACTGGGCATGTTGACGACCGTGAACAAGAAAGACTTTCAGTATGAGCAAGTGATTACGATGACGATTTCGCTCGGTTCCTGAGATGTGATCTGTTTGCTGAGAAGAGCGAAGATAGTGAGCGGAAAATGAGCAAACGATCCAGACTGGCTGCTTATTCGGGAAGCAACTTGAAGTGAAACAGCGATTGAGTTCCATGAACTTGTGGTCGTCTGGAATGAATTCTTTTGTCGATATGGATGGAATTTATGCAGTCGTGAAAGACGTGGACAGCGTTGCTGACAACTCTGGACTATTGCTGTTTGCATGGATTCAAGATCATTTCTTTGAGCCACATCGATTGCGTGATACTGCGACGTATGTGTTACGGTTTTTGACTTGTTTGAGCTCGGATATTATTTGCTGTTTATCTGCTGACGATGTGAACAGTATCAAGAACGAAGTGGAAAATGCAGATGTTTCAGATGATGATGAAGACTGTTTGTCGTATTCTGTTGCTTTCCACGTGGAAAAACAAGAAGAGCAGAAGGACGGGATTCATTGTTCGAATGTATCTGAAATAGACATTGAGGAAAATAAAGAAAACAATTCTAATGTGAAGCTGCTCAAGGGTAGTTTTCCTGCCGTTGCTATCCAAAAGCAAACTCAAACAGTGACTATTAAGAAAGTTCCTATCAAACGAGTTTTTTTCCCAGCTACTGAAGTCTCCTTTGCTGATTGGCTTCAGGAGAAGAAACAAAGTTGCAGCATTTGTCTCAGCCCCGCAATAAGGAACAATTTACGTGTCTGTGAAGCTGTTTTGCGACATATGAAGAGATGGCCAGAATGTGACATTCAAAAATGTCATGACACGTATGAAATCAGCCTACGAGAGGTTGAAATTCAAGAGCATCGAGCGGTGGTTGTGGAAATCAACGAAAAGCGTGCTATAGTGCTGAGTTTGTACAACGTGCTGTTTGAAACTGAAACTCAGCACAATTCATCAATTGTATCCGAAGCCATCCAGAGTTTTCGAACATGGCTTGCGTGGGCTCACGTGGGATGCAAGGTGCATGCTTCAATGATGATGAAAGCAGAGTTGCCAAATCGGCTTCGTAAAGTGCTCGAGACTATGAAAAATTTGTTTATCGAAGGTCAAGAAGACGCGCTAACTAAAATTCTTGCTCAAGTGAGAACAAATACGCACTCTCAGATATGTCGCGAAGTCGAGAAATTGAAAAAGTCGGTCGACGGAAAAAGCAAATGCAAGAAAACCTCGACTTCGGAACCGAAGTCTGTAAATTCTGACGGTAACATCAGTGAATTAACCGAACAAAACGAGTCGTACACGTTTGCTGACAGAATGGCCGATACGATGAAGAGCTTGCAGTCAGAATGGTGGGTTGGTGTTGAGAGCGTACTTGACACGGCTGAACGTGAGCTTTTCCATAAAAGAGTTGAACCAACCAAATCTAAATTGAAGAAACAGCTAGACACTGCAATTAAAATTGCGATGAACTTGGCCTTCGACAAGCTGCAGTGCGATTTGGAGTCTTCACCTGGTCTGAAAATGACGCTCAAAGTCAATGTTCGATCTGGAAATATAGCGTGTGAAGGAGAAGAAGAATGCATGGAGCCCCCCAAAGTATATGTGGACTTGTTTAAAGTTGATGATATTGAAGATACCGGAAGGTCATTTTCGCGGATGTTTCGCCTGGGACATATTGACTTAAAGCCAGACGAAAACGTGTTGCATTTGTTCACGATCAAAACGAAGTCTATTCTTATGGTATCTATTCATTGTGACCAAATGCTTGTCCACTCTATCAACTTTCAAAGTGGTCATGGTGCACGGTACAGGCAGAAGCCAATGATCTCCAAATGCAAATCGTTTGGCAAAATTGCATCTTTCTGCGACTTTGATGCGACTAATCGCTCGATGGCAATTCTGCACGGAGAAACTATCGGAATTTTTAAATTTGATGAAAATTTTCGCTCAATGGAAAATATTCAGAAAATCGATTTGTCTGTGCGATCAACGTTAACAATTCCTTTTGTTGATCTGCTGCTTTATGACCATGCGATGACCGTGACCGATGGCAATGGGCGATCCCAGACTATTCACATTCATAGTCAACAAACGTCGACAGAAGTTAAAATTGCTGCTGATAATGATCAAGATATAATTGTGAAAAGTCAGCATTTTCGACTGGGAGATGGTCTTATAGTGGGCTGCTTTATTTTGTCTAAGATGCAAGCTGACGATGGTGCATATGAAGGTAAAGTCCAATGCGTGTCTTGTGACGACCACAGATCATTGCCAAGTTTGGTCCTACCTTCACGATTTCTGTGTGATCAAATTCAAGTTGTCTGCATAGGCGAGAAGTTTATTGTTTTGGATCCAGCGGCCAATCGAATTTACGTAATGTATCTTGAAGTGACTGTGAGGAGTGAAATCTTACAGAATTCGCCAGTCTAGTGGCAACAATCGAGAGATTATTGGCGGCATAAAACAAGAAGATGCGAAGCATGGAGAACATTGGATGTGGGCGTTTTATCACGTATTTGAGAAGTTTCCAGTTCGTGGCGTTCTCGAGACGCAAACTGAGAGACAAGTTCGTTTGATAGTGTCATCACCTGATACTATTGTATTGGATGGCTCTGCCTCACCTTGTGAAACCTTCAAATGTTATCTGGACCTTATCATGAAAGATTTGAGTGAACTTAACAAGCCACTGTATGGAATGACGTTGTCTGATTTTGCAAATGCTGACTTTAGCTTGAATATGAGCAACTTACGTTCGCAATGCTTGCAAACAATGTTGCGAACACTAGTCACTTTTGTGCCAATTCAATTATGTCGTGCAGAAGCAAACACGCTTAAAGTCATGTCTAACGGAATGATGGTATCTTGGGAACCTGATGTAGCAGTGTTTCAAGATTACAATTCGGTCAGCATTGCTCAAAACATGCGTTTTGGATTGCTGTCACCCTTATTGACGGCATGGCAAGGTCGATGCATTGTTGTCACATATATGGGCAAACAATCGACAGGGAAGAGCTATTTTCTCAATCATCTAACGGGGTCGTCATTCGCGATATCAGGGGCAAGATGCACCGATGGTGCTTGGATGACTATTCGTGTGCTTCCGGAGAACGTGATGTTGATTGTCATTGATTTTGAAGGTCTGGGATCATTTTAACGTACTGATCAAGAATACGTTTTTATATCTGTCCTAAATGCTTCAATCTCCCATTTTCACAATTTTTCGAATGGAAATGCGAGTTGATAAAGAAATTGACGAACTCTTTACAAAATTTCAAAAGGGAATATATCTTTTGAAGAACGATCCTCGTTTGTTTCGAGGAATACTCTACATGAGTGTCAAGGATGTCAATCCCAATGACAAAGATGGTGTGGTGGAAGAATTTAGAGGGAAATTTCAAACGATCCTAAGTGCAAACAAAGAGCACAACTTTGTGACTGACATGTATTCTGGACAACTCCGAATTAATCACTCTCCACCTCTTGGAACGTCTGGCTATTACCAGTCGTTGAAGCAAGCTCAACGCTTAATTGACCGACAGTTGTGTGCGAATTCTGACGTTGGATTTCAAAGTGGCAAAAATTTTCTTGATTGCCTTCGATTGGTTTTGGCGAAGATCTCAATCCTGGATTGGACATCTCTAAGTGAAACAGCCCAATCGATGGATGTCGTGGATTTTAACCGTAAAATATTCGGGGTGCTTCGCACTGGCAGCGTGATTCCACTTGAATCGTGTCGAGAAGAGAAAATTTTGTCTTACGTGAAGGATCGAATTCACAATATCACGTCAAGTGACTCTGAGTTGCATCTGCGCACTCTTCTTTTGGATTTTCCAAAACTTGCATCCGGATGGCTGGCTATGAATGACTTATTTGACTTGGACTCGGTTTCAGATGATGATTTCGACTTTGGACTAGCTTGTGTTGACACCAGTGATGGCAGCATCGCTTGTATTCAGCCAGTCTTTAAATTGATATTCGATCTCTTTTTGACGCTGGTTACGAAATCAAACGATGAAAAGCTTGTACCCAATGACTATGCTCGCTTTGATGCATTTCTTGGGTTTCTTGTTCGCCGACGCGTTGCAAAAGTTGCGCTATGGGCAAAGCGATTACTAGGATCAAATCGGTTTGCTATCGAATGGGAAAACGTGAAAGGAAGCCACATTGGGCGCTTTCTTGCCATATTTTCCAGGTGTCAAAACTCATGTGCTACGTGTCATCTCGGATGCATGCATTCAGCGTGTCACTCTGTGGATATAGAGCACGATTGTGGAACGAATCATTCGTGTCGTGGAAAATGCGAATACTGCGCTATTAACAAACAGAAACGTTTGCAGGTTCCAACGTGCGAAGGAAAGGCTGGCCATGAAGGTCGATGTGAATGCAGAAATGGAGATCACACATGTGGTGCGGAATGCGCGCTAGCTGGAGCTGGTAATTGCGGACTGCGTTGCACTTTAAACATCGAGCACGAGGGAGACCACAAATGCTCCACTCGAGAACATACTTGCGGGAGGCCTTGTGATGCGACAAGTTGCAATGGCACGTGTATCTTAAGTGCTGAACGCGAACACACGGTTCATAAATGCGCGGAAGTCCAGTGCAAATTAGCTTGCAGTATGAACGACTGTGCAAATCGGTGCAGCGCGATGAATCATTTCCACGATGAACCAGAAAAGGGTGCCATATTTGCCAAAGAAAATCTTCTGGTTTATGACGGTCCAGTAGATGAAAGCGATGCGGTCGATCACATGTGTAGCAGTGGTCATCGATGCGTGGCAATGTGTGAACACGAAGGCATTTGCCATAAATTTGTCAAGTCCTCAACCACGAAGTTTGTAGGACTCCGCTCCACGTTTGATTACCAGCTACAAGAAATGGTTGAAGTACGAAACAAATGCGGAATAGTATTGGAGCCTGGAAAACGCCACCACATTGGTCGAGCGCATTTGTGCTCCAAGGTGTTACCCGATGGTAGCAAGCCCACTCACTTTTGTACGAGTCGTTGTGTCTCGTGTGGATACTTGTGCGACAAACCGATTGGTCACGTTGGATTGCATGCACTCTGCATCGCACGGAAACATGTGAAACACGCATTTTGTTGCTGATATGAAAGAAATTGACATGGGCGATCGAAAATATGAGAGCGGAGAGCCAGTGATCGCAGAGATGTGCAACCTGCATTGCTCGACGAGGGGTCGCGGCCACGTCCACTTCATGAAATGCGTGAATGCAGACAAGCAAACGTGCATGACACAAGACAGCAACGGGAACCGCCGCCACTGCTTGATCGCCATTGAACCTCACCCAAATTGTGAAATGGATGAGCTGTTACATGAGGAGTATTGGAAAACATTGGGGTGGGAAGATCCGTGCTTAGCTGCAGAAGAGCGAGAGCAATTCAAAATGTGCTCATATAAATGCGAAGCTGCTGAACACTTTGAGAAAGGAAAAGAGTCGTTTTGTACGCTTCCAGCTTGGCATGATGGACATCGGGCAGCGAACACGAGTCGATGTCGTGATGGCTCCAGTGTGATCAATGGCCATCGCTTCATGTGTTCGCACGCTGCAACGACGGGCGATCTCCACCACATCTTCGTGTTGGATTGTTCTGGATCAATGCGTGGAGTTCCATGGGTACGATTGACCCGAGCAGTCCAAGGGTACGTATGTGATCGGATTGCAAAGGGCGCTTGCAAAGATTTGGTGTCGGTGGTCACGTTTGGAGACCGTGGTGTGATCGAATTCGAAGCCGTCAACATCCTAGCAGCAAATGCAAGAAACATCCCATTCCGAGGAGGCGGAATGTTTTACAGCAATGGACTGAACTGTGCAAGCGCGATCATCTCCCGCAACAAGTCTCGCTCGCATGGACCAGTGATGATTTTCTTCACTGACGGTCGTCCAGCCGATCGAAAGAAAGGACCAATTTTGGCGAATGATATTCGCGAGCGGTTCGCTAAGTACGGTCTGCAAACATTCGCCGTTGGCTTTGGACGTGTGAGCGAAATGGGTGTCGCTGGGATAGCCTCGAAGCTGGGCGGAACGTACCTAGACGCGCTCAGTGGATCCGAGCTACAAGGCGCATTCCACTCCATCTCGAAATCCCTCGGTGCTCATGCAGGCCTCGTGGTCGACTGAGTCATCTTCAGCCGTCAGTTTATGAATGTTGCGTTTACCAGAAGCAGGAAGCGGTAGGAGTCGGTAGCTACACTTTCTCAATCAATGTCGTTCAGTTCGTTTGCCTCGTCTCATGTTCAAGCTCGGTCCAATGTTGGACCGTGGTTAACCGTGGCTCGACTTTTGGCGCCAAACGAGCAAAGCGGTTGAGCTTGTGGGGCCAGGAAGCCATGCTGTGGGTAGACAAGTACCGGCCCAAGGAGCTCAAGACGCTGGACTACCATGGCGAAGTGACCAAGCGCCTGACGAATCTGGCTCGCTCGGACGATTTGCCGCATCTGTTGGTCTACGGACCCTCAGGCGCTGGCAAGAAGACGCGCATCATGGCGCTGCTGCGCGAGCTCTACGGCGATGGCGCGCTCAAGGTGCGTTGGCTAGGTTGTGATCCAGGCCGTTGCTTGACTGATATGCGGATTGTATGCACAGGTCCGCTTGGAACACAAGTCGTTCAAGGTGAGCTGCATGTTCATCACCACTCTGTGATCTGGCGCTAAAGTGTGACCTTAACCAGATCCCAGACAGATCGACGCGTGTAGAGATCACGACCGTGGCCAGCAACTACCACATTGAGATGAACCCGTCGGATGCAGGCAATAACGATCGCCTGGTCGTGCAGGAAGTGCTTAAGGAGATCGCGCAGTACCACTTAGCAGACGCCAACTCCAAGCGCCAGTTCAAAGGTATAACCTTCAGACGGAACCCTTGGAGCCACTTGGATCACTTATTGAATGCATCGGTCCTGCAGTCGTGCTTCTCATGGAAGTGGATCGTCTGAGCAAGAACGCACAGCATGCGTTGCGTCGTACGATGGAGAAGTACACGGCGACCTGCCGCCTCATCCTTTGCTGCAACAACCCGTCCAAGGTCATTGATCCGCTACGCAGTCGTTGTCTGGGAGTGCGTGTCGGCGCACCTACGAGTGAAGAGGTATGCGTCTGATTCTGACGGCTTTGTGCTGGGAGCTGGACTCATGGATTGGCAATATACCAAAGATCTGCACTATTCTCCAGGGCGTGTGTGCCCAGGAAGGACTCACGTACTGCGCCCCACTTGGCCAAGAAATCGCGCTGAAAAGCGAACGCAATCTGCGTCGAGCGCTGCTCATGCTTGAAACCTGTCGTGTCCAAAAGTGAGTGGCCTCGCTGTTGCCTTTTATATGGATCGTTGACGCTCATGGGCTATCTAGCTATCCGTTTTCTCCAGACCAACAGATCCAGCTGCCTGCCTGGGAAGAGTACATCTGCACGCTGGCCAAGGTCGTTCTCCAGGAGCAATCGCCTGCCGGGTATGTGCTTCAGCTGCTGCTTGTAATCGTTATGAGACATCTTGACCAATTATACGCTCTGCCAAGGCTGCTGAAGGCGCGAGAGATGATCTACGAGCTGCTGGGCAACTGCATTCCGTCTGAAGTCATTCTGCGCGTTCTCTGTCGCGAACTCATGAGCCGCTTGGACGACGATCTCAAGCACGAGCTGCTGCAATGGGCGGCCTACTACGAGCATCGCATGCAGCGCGGCTCCAAGGACATTTTCCACTTTGAAGCGTTTATCGCCAAGTTTATGACGCTGTACAAGAAGTTCCTGCTGGATCTCTACATGTAAACGAGTAGTTGGGATCTCTAACCTAAATAAACGCCATCATTCTTCCCCTGCACAGCCAGCCAATAGGAACCAGTCAGTCGTTATGCAGCAGCACGAAGGCACAATGTCGTCCGTCTGGTCGCTGTGTGTGGTCTCGCGCTACCAGGCGCTGCAGTCGTGCCTCTCAAACTCTGACTGCGACCTGATGGCCCAAGCGCTGTATCCGTCCATTGACCAGACGAGCGCCAGTGAGACGACGCCTAAGGAGTCCGACGACGGCGCAGCGGGGCCAGCGAACGAGAGCGCGCATCTCGAGCGGTAAGCTGTTGGTGCAGTGTGATCTGAAGGCTGTGGCTCTGCATGACGCATTAGCCTGCCGTTCTATAAGATGGAAGCTGTGGAAGCTGGACAACGACAAGATTAAGCAGCTTACGTGCGCTGCTGGGGAAGACGCGACTGCCCCCGCCAGCGCACGCATCGCGAGTGTTCTCAATGAACTGGGCGATCGCATTGCAGATCTGCGGTTCTTTGCGCGCGGCAAACGTGGCGTTTTGTATGCTGGCGAGACGCGCGACTCACGCGATGCGCCTGTGGTCGTCAAGATCGCGACCACGACAGATCCGACGTCTGTGACGCTGGAAGCGCGCTGGCTGCGCGTCATGAACCGCATGGGCATCGGCGCCAGACTCAGTGGCAGCGGCGACGCGTGGCTCATGTGCGAGCGCCTGGACGGACTCAACATCGTCGAGTTTCTTTCGGCCGAGTCAACAACGCGAGCCAACGCGCGCTGGGCGCTGCGCGAGATGCTGTGCCAGTGCTTCGCCATGGACCTGGCCGGCGTCAACAAGGAGGAGATGACACATCCGCATCGCCATATCATCATCTCCCCATCGGCAGAGAAGGACAGTGCGCCCTGGAGATGCACATTCATCGACTTTGAGAAATGCAATCGTACCAAGAAGCCCAAGAACATCACGCAGCTCTGCCAGTTCCTCACGTCCCCGCGCATGGTGGCGCTTCTGGGCGCCAAGGGCGTCGTGTGCGACCGCGATCGGCTGCGGCAGTGCACCAAGCCGTACAAGCAGCGCATTGGCCCAATCACGTTTGGCGCCATCATGACCGCCTTTGGGCTGTAACCAATAAAGTATTACCGTCACAAGGCCAAAAACCTTCGGACAGATTCGATCAATCGAATGATGAGCGACCGCAACACGAGACAATGGCGCGCGTGTCTCGAGTCGTTCTTGCACCTAGAGGACCATGGAGATATGTACGATGGCCTGTGTGTGCTCAGTCCCCACGACAAGGTCGAGTTCGCGCAGGGCTGCTTCGCGCAACTGGCCAAGCACTCGGACACGGCGCAGTTCCGCTTGCTGTTCACGCAACTGACGCGACGCGAGATCTTGTCGGCACAGCCTCTGCATGAGCAGGACCAGAGAGCCACGGCTTCCGGCCGCCCGAGCGCTGAGAGCGTGTGGATGCCGCCGTCTCTGCTGATTGGCGACGCAAGCTTCCAGGTCGTCTCGACGACATTCACGAGCATCTGCGCTGTCACGGCGGGCAGGACGCGCGCTCTGATTGTGATGAAGACAGCATTTGGACTCGTGCTCGTGGGCATCCGCCACCCGTTCACGCTGGAGCAGGTGCTGCCGCTCGTGGATCGCTATGCGGCCGCATGGAGGTGACTGCAGCATCGAAGGCCATCCATACCCTCGATGGACGGTATTTTCAACCAATGAAAGCGTGTTAACCGAGAATGTACTGTCATTGATTGGGTATAAATGGGTCGTGCATACCCATTTCATTGCAAACCGGCACGCATGTACTTTTGCACAGCTTGCAACGTGTATGTGAAGGACTGTAGCGTCAGCGAGCACGACCAGTCGACAGCGCATCTCTTCGCGGCTACAAAGACCCCTTCGCTGCGCAAAGGTGAGTAGTATTGCCTGCGTTATGAAGCATGGACTGGGGCAACTCACGTCGTGGCTCTGGGTAGTGTGGCTGCCGGAGTCGAACCGCGGCTATCAGCTGCTGGCATCCATGGGCTGGAAGGAAGACTCCGGTCTGGGACCAAGGGCACAAGGCCGTGTAGAGCCCGTTGCCACTGTCTTCAAGACCGATCGACAGGGCGTCGGCGCTCCGTCCATGGCCAAACGCCGTGCGCGTGTGACCCATTTCCCGGCGCATGATGAGCGACAGCAGCAGACGTCAGCCGACGGATTGAGCGATGCTCAGCGCATGCAGGAGAAGCTGACACGCAAGCGCAAGCAGGAGGCGATGGACATTATGCCGCTCTCGAAGGCACAGCGCAAGGCCAAGTCCCAGCGCGATTCCAAGCGCGACCGAGCCATCGGACGGGAACTCTACACGACCGGACGGGAAGGCTACGAGCAGTATCTGTCCTAGCCTAGCCATCGTGACTTTGTGTTTCACAGCTGAGGCAAACACGACCCACGATGGTATTCAGACTGTTATGCCCCTTGGCCTAGCGTCTAAAGAGCTCGATTAGCAGACAAAAAGCAGAGCTGCTTCGGTAAGCAGCTAAGAGAGAGCGCTCAGCAGCTGAGAAAGCGCTTGTAGTGTAGAATGAGCTCTTGCCAGCAGGGCACGCGCGTGTCGCCCATAACTGCGTAAACAATGTCGTTGTGCTTGCAGCCGTGAAATTCGTGCAGCTCGACCTTCTGATTCGCGATCTCGAGCCTCGCTGCCAGTTTCTGCGACGAGATCACTGGTACGACCTGCAAAGGCATGTAAGTCTACGTCACTCGCCACACAAACGTGGACATTTGTACCTCGTCGGCAATGCCGTGGAACAGGTAGAACGGAGGCAGCTGGAGATCTGCGGCAGCAAAGGAACATGAGCTTCCGTTGGTCTCATAGCCCATTACGGATTGCGATAAGCTTACTCTTGGTGGCTGCTTCAGACATGATCACAGTGGGACTCACTGCTGGAAAGTTGTGCTAGCCCAGCATCGCAGGTTTGGTGGCCGACACTTCGTGGATGCCTGATGGGAAAGAGATGAAGTTAGGCACTGGGAGATTATGAGACGACTGAGAGTGCAAAATTGGCCCCATGCTGCGCTTGTGCTCGAAAGCGTAGTGGTCCGAGATGTCGTACGAACCAGCAAGACCGAGGAATCCGCGGACATGCAAAGCAGACTCGAACGCCTACAATGAGAAAGCATTCAGCTATACTGTGAGCTTCTGCAGTGAAGAGCGAGAGACCTGCTGCTGCTTTTTCTCAGCCAAGCGCTGAGAGGAGCGGAGGAGTGCGAGCGCATTCAAGTGAGCACCAGCCGAATGACCCGTGAGGAAGATCTGATTGGCATCACCACCGTAGGCTCCAATGTTCTCCACTGCCCATTTGACCTGAGCAGAGAAGACGTGAGCTCATGAGCGAACGAGCCGAGGAATAGATGGCGCTACGTACTGCCAGGTCAACGTCTTCGACCATATCAAGCACAATACCGGCCGGAAAACGTGCGATAGTTCATCACGACAACGACAGCATCCAGTGTACTGGACAGATGCGCTCCTGCCAGGCCATAGAGCCATTTGTCACCGTCTAGCCACGTGCCGCCGTGCACGAAGATCAGCACGGGTCTGGCCTTGGAAGGGTCGACGCTATGCACGTCCAGAAGCTGTCGAGCATGTGCAGAGCCATAGTGCTGGTTCAGAACGAGGCTCTTGCCCGGAAAGATGCGGCTCACAGCGATGCGAGTCATGTGCACTGGCCTGGCCAGCACCAGAAGGTACTTAGTCGAGTTCCGCAATTGCCAGACCACGGCGTAGGTCAGAGCGCGTCGCAGCCGCTGCACTGACGTGTTCTGCGTGACCTTGTCCGCCTCCAGCTGGCGCCGGTTCTGATTCACATATCGCCATGCTCCGCTTGCGTAATAGACCAGCACCAGCGCCCCCACGGCGTCTCGCCATTGCGTCAGCATTGCCGAATGACGCACATCATGGTCCTCCCCTCTCTAAACAGATGAAGAGGCTTGCAGCTAACTAAACCTAATATAAAGAGGATTGAAACTCAGATTCTGAGACTTCAAGTTTGACGTCATCATTTGCATCTACGGAATGCTCACTGCATGATCCGCTTGTAATGCATCACGATCTCTTCGCGGCACGAAATGGTGGGATCGCCCATGACAGCGAAGATCACGTCTTCGTGTGTGCCGTTCTGGACCGAGAGGAACTCTGCCTGATGGCCAGCACAAGTCTACGTAACGCAGTGAGCCTCATCATATGTCGTATCCGCAAAATAAAAACAAGAAATAATACCAGATTGGCTGCCAGCTTTTCAGACGAGCTGCTGGGCACGACCTGTTGATCGATAGGGTATGCCGATCAAACGTCAGTTATCAACATGCGTTTAGTAACAAGAGCTCTAGAGATGCGCACCGGGTCGCTTGATCCGTGGATGATGTGGAATGGAGGGAGTGAAAAGCCTACACAGCATCAGCCATTGGCAAACGAGAGCTTCATTAATCAGAGGCACAAAGACGTACTTTGGCCCATCGCGTCTTCGATGATGGAGCTCGGACTCATGGACCGGAAGTTCTTCTCGCCGAGCATCGCGGGCTTCATGGTTGAGATTTCGTGTACACCTGCAGCTCCAGAGAGTGAGACCGAAAGAGATACACCAACATAGACACACTGGTTCTACCGTTCAAAGGCCCAACGACGCGCTTGCTCTCAAAGATATAGTGGTCAGCGATCTCGTACGGCCCAGCGAGACCGATGAATCCACGCACGTGCTTGGCCGACTCGAAGGAACGCAATTGCTGTTGCATACAAATGTGACTCAGCTTGTCCACAAGCCAGTCAATCAACAAGCCACACCTGCTGATTCTGAGCTATGCGGAGGGCGGAGCGGATTAGCGCCAGTGCTCCCACGTGGGCGCCTGCAGTCAAGCAGTCTCGACAAAGTCAATACAGATTGCCATGACCAGAAGCTTCCGGATCATTGGCTCACCTGACGAATGGCCGCTGAGAAAGATCTTGCTAGCATCACCACCGTAGACTTCTGCGTTCTCAGCCATCCACTTGACCTAGACGAACAGAATAAATCAGCTTGCTAATCTTCGCCAGAGCGAGTTGACAGTGCGGCGTACCGCATTGTCGACGTCCTCCACCATATCCAGCACTGCTCCGGATGGGTACGTGCGGTAGTTGATCACTGCGACCAGCGAGCCCAATGCAGACGACAGGTACGAACCCACGAGCGCATACTGCCACTTGTGTCCAAACGACCATGCGCCGCCGTGCACGAACACCAGCACTGGTCTCTTCTTGGCGGTCTTGTCGACACCGTACAGATCCAGCGTCTGGCGCTCGTGCGTGTGGTCGTAGCGCAAGTGCTTGGCTTCCTGGCATCCAGTCCACACGAGTATTCGTCCAATGCGCAGCGACACCGCCGGCTTAACCAGCACGAGGAGATACTCGCACGCGGCCAGCAATTGCGCAAGGAACGTGTACTTGAGCACCTGTTGCGTGAAAGGCGAGGACACGCTCAGTACCTCAGCGCCCGCCTTGAGCTGGCGGTGATTCTCGCGCAGACTACGCCATGTCTTGCGGCTGTACAGGAACAGCACGAGCGCCAGTGCCAGTCGCTTGAGACTCGCCGCCTTCCGCCATCTCGTGATGGCCATCATCACTTCAGAACTGGGTTAGTTTAGGACTGGGTTAGGCACGATCACAAGCCGCAAACGGTAAACGCCATTTCCTAATAGTTCCAATTTGAACGAGCAGGTTTTGATAAATTGAGAAGTTTTACAAAGTTAATTGGCCTGACTTGGTGGCCAGCGATGCAAAGATGGACTCTGGGCTGCTGAGCAGAGCCGACGGAGAGCCGAACTCAGCCACTTGGCCAGCGTCCATGACTGCAATCTTGTCACAATGCATGATCGTGTTGATACGGTGAGCGATGATCAGCACTGTCTTGTCCTGGAATGTCTCCCGGATCGTCACTTGAATCAGATAGTCTGTTGCAGTGTCCACATTGGCAGTGGCTTCATCCAAAACAACG
>JAADVW010000461.1:0-27430 GCA_023335875.1 Elongisporangium prolatum | reverse complement strand
TCGCCAAGAAGAGCTAGCACAATAGCCGCGGCGCGGTTCTGCAGGTTGCCATCACGTGCGACGAGTACAATCTGAACGCCGTTGTACTTGCGGTTTTTCATGTGGGGGCGTTTACGCCAAAAATGCTGAGCCCGGTTGTGACGAAGTGGCGTCAGAATTCGGCTCAACCAATTAGCAGGCTCGTGGTTTAAAACGCGACCTGCGCCCAGAAAACGTCTCCTACGCAAGTTTAAGCTCACGTCCCGCATGTCCCGAAGATATACTTCCAGACTGGCCCCAGTCAGCCAGACTGGCCCTAGTCAGCCAAACTGACCCCAATCAGCCCAACTGGCTGGACTGGTCCGAGGTGAAACCCGGTCTGATTCTCACTGGCTACAGAGATACTTGTGGATGGGAAAGATCGCCATCTGTTGTCCAACTGGGTGCCATCGGAGGTACCTTGCGACCTCCTTTTCTGCTCATCGTTGATTTGCATGTTCTATTACCTTCATATTAATACGGTCTTCTTTTTGCCTTCAAGTACGCACATCTCCTTCCAGTCTCCACTTGGAGAAGCCAAAGCAACGAGAGCTTAAAGAAGCGGAAACCTTCCTTCCCCGGACGGCAATTGGTATCCCAAAGCCGTCCCTTCGGCTGCATCAAGAAATAGTCCTTCGCCCCAGATTCTATTTTTTTCTGGTGCCGAAGTAGACTCGGGTCCTGCATACTGATTTCTTTGGAAACTTGGTTGTGTAAGTAGACCAAGGGTCCTGCGCGCTAGTTTCTTTATTAATTCAGCTGCGTAAGTAGACAAGCGACCTCGGGCCCTCAAAAACTTGAGAAGTCCAGTCGTTTGTGTATATTTGATCGTGTTAATTGTATAAATACCGAGGAAAACTCGTGTTAGACCCACTTGTGTGAAAGATCTGGTTCGTTGGATTGTCATTCTTGATAGTCACACGTTACAACCGATCTAAAGGACATACAAGGGTACACAGTGTGAGGTATTGGCTTATATTAATTAGTTGAGATTGTTAACCCACTGGTTCTCCACACCTTAGGGACAGTTGGGAAAAACTACACCACAAGTGACGCCCCGGTGCGGTCAGTTTCTCACGGAACTTAACCCACCTCATCACACGGTGCAGAAACACTGTGGGTCGAGCGCGACGAGCGCTCGGATAAACCAGCCGTCGCTGTCACGCTCCAGCCGAGTCATGACGCAGGCGTTGCGCGATGCAAACCCTCGAGATAACTCGGCAAGTATGCGATCGTGCCCAGGTCTTCAGCGAACAGCTCCTCCAGGACGCGCTTTTTCGCTCGATACACCATGTTTCTCTCGCACGCGACATTTTCTTGTAGGTGTAGCTGACTCTCTAACGTTGGAGCCGACGCATTGACGTCAGCGATCACTGCAGAGCGCAGAACGTCCGAATCAGCTAGCTGACGAGCCGAAGGCTTGGAGGTGGCAGTGCAGTTGCTGTGAATGAGATTGGCCGTTGTGACGTGCCAATAGTTTTGCTGCCCTTTGCGCCGGGTTTTGGACACGTTCACGAACCACGAGCATGGTTTCGGGCTGAATAGGTGATGTGTCTGAATGTCCCGCCCTTCTTAGATACACAAGCACTCTTGCCGGAGGTAGTAGCGTACGCCTTGATTGCATCCACAGCCTCATTTCCCGTACTCCATCGCTGATCCCGAAGCTGCTGCATGTGTGTGCCACTGCCGCGCTGATAGCTTTGGCCCTCCATTTCTGCTTGTGATGTTGCCTGCATTGTGCGCGTTGAAGTCACAGGATGACTTTTTTTCATAGTCAGATCACAACTGCGGCCGCTATTTTTACGTTCCAGGAATATTACTATTTTGAGTCACCTTTTGCTGTAATATTTGATTTGATTCACCTATTGCAATTTTCCCTCAAAATTAACGTACACAACCTATTTTTGGCAAGTATTAGTCTGGGTGTTCTCAATTCATGGTGCCATTTCGGAATTCACCATTCCTCGCACGCTGGGATGATGTTCCTGTTCGCAAACTTAATCATTTCGATCAAGCTGATCTGTGTGCACAGCAACCAACTTTCAGTCTTCTCCAATGGATCTTCGTCGGCTGATGCAGTCAACACATCCGGCACTATCGAGTTTTACTCCATTCCTGGCGTGGTTGGTCCCGTCGTTATCTTACCTTATCGGATTAGGTGGTTCCGAAAGTGGTCGATCATATTGCGCAGGCGCTCTGGTTGCTCCGAAATGGGTCCTCACTATAATGGATTGCACTCCGTACAGCACCGGTATCTTTGGAATCGCTCACAATTACCATCAGCAATATGCCTCGATCACGTCTATGAGTATGAGCGGCCGCACTTTCGGTGCCAAGGGCGAGAAGATTCTGGTCGTCAATTATTACCCGCATGAGGATTAAAACAGACACACGCGTGAGAATGAATACATGCTGCTCAAACTTGATCATGAAAGCTCGTTTGAGCTAATTCCTTTCGCTCCGAATGGCGCTCACTGCTTTGAATCCGATACCAACGGCTCAGTGTACGGTTGGGATTGGAGTTCGTCATCCAGAGATGCGACTTGGCCGGCGCTGTTGAACACCACGATGCGTTGGGCATCCGATTGTCGCAACACTGTGGACAAGGTCTATGCCTCCGAGTTCTGCGCGATCGGCACCAAAGCAACTGACGCCTGCCACATCAGCAAAGGAAGTCCCGTTGTGTTGAAAGCGTGGGGTCAGGATATTCTCGTGGGGATGGTGAGCTACAATCCGGGCAGTGGCAAAAGCGATACGCCAACATCTTCGCTCGCACTTCTAAAGGCCAAGAATGGATCGCAAAGACCATGGCCAAATATTAAATACTGCAATATACGCTCAGCGGCAAGAAAATAATGTGCTTCCAAATTCTTAGTCTTCTGGCGTAGAGAGCAGGTGTAGAATTTCAGCATTAACTTGTGTTTGATGTGTTGCTAAAGGACCGTTGAATACAAACGAAACTGGGGTACACGCATTTCAAGCATAATAACAAGTGAAATTATGGCGTCAATTACATATATAGCTGACTTATTCGAACAAATACGGGTAGCAAGATATTAGAACAGCAACTTTAACGACAGACCTTTCTTGCCATTTCAGATATTACGCAGACTGTCATGACTCAGACGAATGGCCTGATCTCTGTGGTACGATACTTCGCGCTACCAGCGATACTTCATCTCCTGACAAAGATACATACTCTGTTAATTTCTAATGTAATCCTGGAACACAGGACTGCCATAACGTCAAATTGCTGTCGTAAATTTTTTGATTATTCGAATGCGATCGGAGTACGTCAGTGCCCTTGTCGATGCCTGGTGGGTCCTCACTACAATCGCACGAAGAGTACACGGATTTCTTGGACTCAGTAAGCTCTCTAAAACTAAATACGCGATGATTGGGTTCACGATGGTGAAGGTATACTTTTGGGGCGAGGTGATCGTCAGCCAATAGCGACATTCGACTTCTTAATGGAAATGGTAAGCTACAGTCTTGGTTGCTGTTCGGATGACGGACGTATCTCGTTTGCTCGCGCGTCTAAAGATCAAAACTGGATCACAAATACCAACAATGCTCGCTCGTAATAGCATTTAGAGACACTTCTACTAAGCTTCTCCGCTATCATTGTGTCTTTGTCGTCTATCATACTCCAATATACGTGTTCTGTTTTGAATGAACTGAGATACAGAATGTTTCTTACACGAGCTCTGATTATGTTGAAATTACCGCGCAAGCAGAAAGAGATATAGTTTTCAATTCGAGCGTTTGACGTCGCTTAATAAATGTTGATGACGTCAGATACTGAGACAGCCCAGGGCTTACGAACTTGACTGCAGGTGAAAACATGGCGTCATCGATACAAACTGGCTTACTGCTAAGAAACAGTAAGAGGTGGTAGTGGGTTTGTACCCGGTGCCTTCGAGGCAAACATCCCCTTTCCTAACTTCTTGCCATTTCGGATTTCAGGAGCTTCATGGCTCATACATACTTTCTGATCGCTTTCGTGGTACTCTGCGTGACGCTTATCGGTGCGCGCGGCAACGATAATTCGACCTCCTTCGACACGTCTTCCAACGAAACCAACTCCGTTGACTTGTATTACACGACGATTCCAGAGTATTTGACGTCCAATAACGTCGACTCGCCGCCATACGTCGTGCAAATACGCGCCTCTGCTAATGGTCCTGCGTACTGCGCCGGTGCACTTATCGGTGCTAAGTGGGTACTCACTACGGTCACGTGCGCTCCGAAGAACAACGGCGTCCTCGCGTTTTTCGGTTTTAAAAATGTGTTTAAAGACCAATACGCAATGATTGGCTCTAGTGTTGATTCGGGGCACTTTGATGGCGAGCTGATCAAGGTCATCAACCATATTTCACATCCAGATTACAACAAGAAGACACGTGAGAACAACTACATGATGCTTAAGCTCGAACGGGAAAGCAAGTTCGCTCCAATCGATCGAGCTCTAGACGGAGAGCATTACATGGACTACGATTCTGCGGGCTTTGTGTACGGTTGGCAATCAAGCAGCGACACGAGCACGAAACACTGGTCTGGGCTGATGAATACCACGATGCAGTGGACTTCCGATTGCAAAAACACTGTGGACAAGGTCTACGCATCTCAGTTCTGCGCGAGAGGGACCAAATCGACTGATGCCTGCCGCTTGAGCGAGGGGAGTCCCTTTTTGTTGAAATTCCCAAGTTCCGACTTCTTGGTCGGGATAGTGATCTACAATCCAGGCTGTGGTAAAGGCAACACGCCGACCTTGCTTGCTCGCGAGTCCAAAGGCCAGGAGTTTATGACGCACACAATGCTCTTTTATGATTAAATGGCATACATCGACAGTGGTCCTGTCTTCTAATTGATGTATCAAAACCCGCTTGAATAGTGCTATGATAATCTCCTGTCGTAGATTATAAAGACCAGACCAGAAATCCGCTTTCGTTAGACTTTTAATGTTCATTATCTTAATCCGAGCTAAAAACCGGATCTGCTAGCACAGCTGCAAGCGAAATTCGTTTGGTTGGATCGATTTGCAGCATTTGCGCAATCAAATCAATCGTTCTGGCCGATATTCGATCTCCCAGTCCCCACGCCGTGAAGACAAAGCCGATTCCGCGGGTAGCCAGAGCCATATAACCTTTCTGTGACGGTGAGGCTATCGGAAGCAAAGGCGAACCTGTGAGCATCATGAACCATACGATGCCCAGTGACCAAACATCGGCCTTTGTGGGGTCGTAGGCCTCGCGTGCTACGATTTCTGGCGCCATGTAGTTGTCTTTGCCGACGTAATCGTGCGAGATCTTGGTGGCATCTGTGGAGAGGCCAAAGTCGGCGATCTTCCAGCGCTTATCTTGGCCCAGAAGTGCGTTTTCCAGAGAAAGATCGCGGTGAGCGATACCATTGTAGTGCAGGAAGTGAACGCCTTGAAGCATTTGAGCCATGATCTCCTGCGCATCGCGTTCTCTGAGGCAAGTGTCCGCAGTGGAATCTCGAATGTAACTGTACAGATCTCCACCAGAACAATATTCCATGACCAGAAACAACGCACCATCTTTCACAACGTGGCTGTAGAATTGCACAACATTTGGGTGGCCGCCCATCGCAGCAATCTGGGCCATCGCACGCTTTTCCTGGAGCGGGTTGTCGATCATTCGGTCCGCAAAACTGGTGATCGCATGCGCGTGATCCATAGAGATGCACTTGACAGCCAGCACGGAACCGATGGTTTCACAGTCCAATCTTTCGTCAATTTGCAGCTGCAACACATGTCCGAAAAGTGCATCGCTTATTTTTGCACCGAAGCGGAAGCTGGCAGTCATTGCAGCAGACTGGACGAAGATATAGAAGTGAGATGAACCCAATCGCGCAGACTATGCACAGTGCCAGCTAGCAAGAGGTTAGCCGGTAGAGCGAAAGGGATGCTCCGTTGATCACCGGTAGTAACGGGATTGCTCATTTGTCCAGTACGGAGCTTTCTTGAGAGCGAACAGTTGTTGGATCAGTTAAGAGGAACACAGTAAGAAGCGATAGCAAACTCTAAACACTCAGATACAGTTGAAAATCTAGAGCTGATAGTAACGCTCACATCTTGTGGAAGTGTCGCTGTGACTACTACAAAGAACCTATTTGGCTGAAAGATTCGTAGAAAGATCTCGTTCTTCGGCATTTTTATCAGATGGTGTAACAAAAAGCGAAGCGTGACCCCTCCGTTTGCCAATGCTTACATATGAAACGCCGACCTTTGCATAAACATTTTAAAATAAAGCCGGTTTTGCATTTTTTTAACTGGAGTTGAATCATTCTTCCATCGTATTTATTTCGGTTGGTTGTACTTGGGAAGTTAAATGGAACGACAATATTGGTCGCACAACTCTTGTGGTTTTATTGTCACTTGGCTTCTAAGAGTCGAAGAATTTGTCAGTCGTAGAACGTTTGTGGTTTGTGAATAACACATTCATTGCGCACGCATTCGAAATGGAGGGATATAGTGTCGACTCTGCCAAGCCTGTTGGCACTTATAGAGGGAATAACCAATTCAATGACATATTAGTGACGTTGATTATCGATAGGTTGGCAGGAAGAACATTCTCAGAACGAACCAGTGAAACGGAAGGATTGGGGAATAGTCCCATGGTTGTGCTGTTAAAAATAGCTAAAAGCCCAAACACACATCTCAAACGTCGTGTTGCGATATTGAACTCACCATGGGAAACCTTTGCAATGGCCTTTTAATAAAGTTGCAATGGATTGTACGAAAGTCCACGCCGTGAGAATACGATCCACACAATTTCACGTTCCGAAATTTCATCTTGGCTCTGCTCGATTATCGACTGGGATTGATTACCTACACTTCGTTTGGCTAGTAGAATTTTTTTAACCGAAAACAAGCAAGACATGCCACCACTTCTAGGTGATATTGCTGCGCTGCCAAATCCTACGGTAGGTATATAAATCCTCAATAGAACCACTGCACAAGTTTTCCAGTTCAATGTAAAAAAAAATGACCAATAAAAAAAGGTGGTAGCCAAAAAGGTAATAGCGAAAGCATATTTTTCAGTTCCAGATAATTGACCAATAACACAAAAAAGGTGATAGCTTGCAGCCAGGCTATTCACCTTTTTTGTGTTATTGGTCAATTATCTGTTTTCTCATCTTTTTTTACTTTGTGGTTGGCGTATCAATCTAATATAACAATTTTGTATGAAATTTTCCAGATGCCAGGACTACAAAGGTGTTGGACTCCTTTCTCATTACTCAAAATCATTTGCCACCAATCAAATATTGTAGAAAGAGCTCTAAATAAAAAATATTGGCCATCTTCCAATTCATTGAGATTATTGTGGGCATCATTGTCCTTGATCCTACTAATTTCAGGCGACATGAAGGGTAATTAGGCATGATAGCGAGTGCGCTTTTGTGCATATCGCTCTCTTGTGGGTTCCAGAGAGGTCGACTCTCTCAGTACGTGAATATTTGTTTACTAGTTGTGCAATGACGCCATTTCATTTCGCCATATCGATCTGTTCAGTAGCGACGGTAGTGGTATCTGTTCTGCCATAAAAAATGGCGTCATCATAGAATCCAGAATCTGCGCACCATTGTGACACTCTTAACTTCAATGGAATGGGCTTATCTGGAGTTATATTGCGCACATCAACGTTTGCTTTTCTGATATCAGATTACTGACTAGAACAACAAAGATCATCTATTCACTCCGAAATTTTAGCTCAGGCCCACGATTAGATGAAGTGCCTGGCCATTTTCTTGGTATTGTGTCTCCTAAAGATGATCAGAGCAAGTTCCGACGACCTTCTCTCGATCCTTCAACCACTCGTCATCCAGCCAGGATGTGGAGTTCTACACCATTCCACACATGTCCAACGTCAGTGCGAAATCCTAGATAGTCGGCTTGCGAGGTTGAATGGTGGTCGAGTCGCTCCAATCCCAGCCATAGACTGAGCCGGACGTACCAGCTGTGAAAAACTGAGTTTCGTCGGGAATGACAGTAATAGGAGCGTGCTGGCCTTCTCGAGCTTCAGCAGCATGTCGTCGTTCTCGATCTTGTTGTAATCTGGATGCGGATAGCGAGCGTTTACTTTGATCTGCTCGCCTACCGTGGCTCCGCTGTTGTAGATGGATCCGATCGAGGCATATTGCGTTTTCTAATGCCTCCCGAGCCCAATAAAGCCTGTCTTGAGCGGAGCGCATGCGATTGTGGCCAGAACCCACGTAGACGCGACAAGTGCCCCGGAGCAGTATGACGTGCTGTCGTTATCATACTTTTGAGCGACTAATTTATCAAATTGGGTCTGAGCTGCTCGTCTATGGCGACATCAGGAGTAAATATACATCCAGTCCGGCATGCCTGGGGTCATAGCAATACAGTAACCAGGTTTTTCTCACACAAACTGAGTGATCTTAAGGCCAATCATGTCATTTTGGAATTTGCCACGTAAACTCGTCTTCATGAATCACGTCATCGCATTCTTGGCACTATGCTTGACGAGTGTCAGTGCGCAAGGCAATGACCTGTTGGCTTCCTTTGGATCATACAATGGATCATCGTCAATCGATGTGGAAAACGACGTGGACCTCTACTCTATCCCGGGCAAGAGAGTCGACTCGCTGTCGTACACGGTTGGCCTGCGCAGCTCCGTTAACGGCCGCGCGTATTGTGCCGGTGCACTTGTCGCTCCAAGATGGGTACTCACCACGTTCGATTGCGCCGTGACAAAACGCGGTCGTAAAATCTTCATGAACGACCAATATGCTTCGATTGGATCGACTCAAGTCAGTGGCGCAGTGGGAGGCGAACGGATCCAAGTCTCGGACTTTTTCGCTCATCCGGACTACAACAAGAAGACGCGCGAGAACGACTACGTGCTGCTCAAGCTTGTAAAGGAGAGCACGTACCAGCCAGTAGCGCTAGCTCCAGACGGCGTGTACTTTGAATCCGACATTTCGGGCTCAGTCTACGGCTGGGATTGGACCACGGACTCTAACACGTTCACTTGGCCCGGACTCGTGAACATTACGATGCACTGGGCATCCGATTGCCGCAACACAGAGCCCACGTTTTATGCTTCCGAGTTCTGCGCGATTGGCGACAAAATGACTGATGCCTGCCATGTAAATGAAGGCAGCCCCATTGTGATTCAAACGTGGGGCAAAGACACGATGGTCGGCATGGTGAGCTACAATCCAGGCTGCAACAAGGACAACACGCCGACTTTATGTGCTCGCACATCTAAAGGTGAAACCTGGATCACAAAGACAATTGAGTCTAACTCGTAATCGATAGCATTGCGAAACATGTGATCTTTGGCAGATTTGTAGGTTTGATTACTTACTTAGGCGAATTCCATTCGTGTTTTTGATGTGAACACACTCTTGAATGGTTCTTTAAATCAAGATCGCATTACTAACGCACAGCCCAACCGAGAGATCAGAAGGCCTTTAAGTGCATCTGAATTAAAGAAATGATTGCGACAAACGAAGGCAAAGCGCATGGCGTCATCGGTTGTCAGTATTAGGTAAATTAGATACGGTGAATTAGGGCCATGAAACAACGTGGATCAGTATTCATGTTGGCGTCAAACGAGGGATTCAGAGTCCAGCTCTGATGAAATCTGTTGATCATCATTTTCCCGTTTAGCCTCTTGAAGTCACAGCATGGTAGTTCAGATGAAGTGATGATCAACGCAACTGGATTTGAAACATCAAACTCTCCAAAAGTTGCAGCTGTGGATGCCAAAGCGTACATGGTCGGATTGCGCGATTCAACCGACGAGACAACCTACTGTGCCCGCGTACTAGTTAGTCCAAGATGGGTACTCACAACGATGGGGCGTGCTCTAACAGAGAAGAGCAGTCTTTTCAACCTCGGCTGGTCAAATAAAACTCACTACGCGTCAATCGGATCCATTTACGCCAACGGCGACACTATGGGCGAGCAGATCTTAGTCACTCATCGCTTCCCTCATCCTGATTACAACAACAAGACGCGCGAGAACGACTACATGCTGCTTAAGCTCGTGAAAAAGCCTCGTATGCTCCGGTGGCGCTCGCTCGAGATGGAACACACTACTTCGTTGAGGATATGCCAGCGTCAGTATTCGGCTGGAGCTCCAGTGAAACGGAGCTTTTGAACACCACGATGTATCGCTCGTCCGACATTTGTACGGCCACAGTAGACAAACTCTAATCTTCGCAGTTCTGCGCACAGGGCAAGCAGAGCATCGACGCTTGCCAGTTCACCGAAGGCAGTCCCATTATGCTGAAAAGGTCCAACACAGACGTTCTAGTAGGGCTTGTGAACTACAATCCGGGCTGCGGTAAAATCAACACGCCGACATTGTTCGCTCGTACGTCCAAGAGCCAAGTCTGGATCCAAAACACCATTGAATCTGTCGAGAAGAAGTGTCAGTGTTCATCAATTCGTATGTGCGGTTGTCTTTTCGAGACAATTGTTGGGTTGTTTAAAAGATAAGGAGGTATGAATAAACAAGATAATCTCTCGAAAGTCAGCTTGCACAACTGAAGCTGAAGCGCAGCTCAGTTGGCGAAGCAACCCCTATTGTGCCGGTGCACTGGTCGCTCCAGAGGGGGTGCTCCCATTCTTGGGCTGTGATCCGAAACGGAAAAGCTGTTTTCGCAATCGTAGGAATTCGTACAAGGCGCGATACGTCTCTCGTCGCGCACAAGACCCAATCAAAGCGGAATAACGAACTTACGTCCATGTTACCACGTGGTGTACTCGTGATAAAGATTACTGGCTTTTCAAGCTATTGTTATGCGGGCATTTAGATCTCAGTGGTTGTAGCTCAAAATGGATCGCACCATTTTTTTTCTGGTATGGCAGCTGTAGCAAACGGATTGGCTTTAAGTGATTCAGTGCTGTTGTAAACGGCCATGTCCACGCCTTCGACAACTGCCAAATGTCGTGGACACGATTTAAGCCTCTTCGTTCTGTGTGATTAGATAGTATGTCCCAAGGCTGTGAATCAGGATACGAGGTGAGTCCTATGAGTTACATTCCAGGTTGAACAAGACAGACGTGCTAGCTCTCTGCGTCTAAAGACCAAACGTGAATCAAAATCCCCAGTGTGAGTACATTTAGCTGCAATATCTGACTCAATTGAAGAATCTGGTCTCATCTTGGTTCACACCAAAATATTTGAATTCGATCTTGAATGCACATGTCGCAACCAGCGCAAAGGTTGAATTCCGATTGCTATCCCTTGGTTCTAGTAAGATCTGGTGACGCATTAGGGCTTTCACTATGTCTACTAGTGGGTCCAATATCATGCATGACTCTCTATCTGATTGCACTGGTTCATTTGCAATATTCGATCGTACAACCACGAGTATATCCGCCAGTTAGCCAAGGATGCAGGTCGTATGGGCCACGTTCTATGTCGTTTGTAGCATTTTTCCGCTCAATGTGAAGGCCAATGACAACGCGACAGCGTCCTCTCAATACTCTTTCAGTGGCTCATCATCCATAGATTCAAGCAACGACACCGACACTATCGAGCTTTACGATAACCCCGCCGAGTCGGTCCCCAATGCGGTGTCGGATTGCGCGACTCGGCCAAAGGCGAATCCTATTGCGCCGGAGCGCTTGTTGCGCCCAAATATGTGCTCACGTCCATTAACTGCGCTCCGTTCAAGAAAGCGTTCCTTGGCACTTCATACAAAACGCAATACGTATCCATTGGATCAGTCTACGTCAGCGGCGATACAATGGGCGAGCAGTCAACCACTCCCGGCATCCGGACTATAACACCAAAACGCGCGAGAACGATTACATGCTGCTCAAGCTCCAGAAGGTCAGCAAGTTCGCCCCAGTGACGCTCGCTCCAGACGGCGTTCATTACTTGAATCCAATATGTCAGGCGTATTGTATGGCTGGGATTGGGGCGACTCGACGAGTGTCCCGTCTTGGCCGGTGCTGCTGAAAACCACGATGGATTACGCCTCTGACTTTTGTGATTCGACTGTGAACAATGTGTATGCCTTCGAGTTCTGCGCCATCGGTAGACGGAAAGCTGATCCGTGTCATGTCTACGAGGGCAGTCCCATCATAGTGAAATCGTCCGGACAGGACATTCTAGCCGGCATTGCGAGCTACAATCCCGGCTGCGGCAAAACGGACGTGCCAACATTGTTCGCGCGCACATCCAAAGGCCAGATATGGGTCCACAAGATCGTCGCTGCTGGATTGTAACGAGTCCAGTTGAGCTGGTGTTTATAACACAAAGATCCGATTTCAGAAATCCTAAGCATAACCAATTTCTTGAATTTCCAATACTGGAAACAACACGCACACATTCTGAGGCACTAATTCCACATATTGAGCTACGCGTCCAGGTCGCGCATTGAGTGGCTGATTCGCAGAGGTATTTCGATTCCATCGGCTTCGTCCTCGTCTTCGTCGCCTTCGTACCGCCCAGCAAATTCATCGTCATCGTCGTATTCGCTGTCAGCTCCTGGATTCTGCACCTGGTTGTGTGTGAACGGGTTGATCTCGTCGTCCTGCTCGATGTCGTTGAGCAACTGGAAGCGCTTCTCACTGGAGCTTCGATGCGCTCGGAACGCGAGGCCGATCGAGACCAGCGCCATGAAGCCTGGTGCGACGAAGAACCAGCTCGAGACCTCGCCGTTGTTCTTGCTGCTCCCTGCTTGCACGCTTTCAGCGCGCATGTTGGTCGCTGTAGTGCTCAGCATCGCGTCCGGCTTCTCATCCGTCGGCGTTTGAGCGGACCTGAGCTTGATCGCCTTGAGCTTGTTGGACAAGGGCGGCATAGTCGTCGTATCGTCCCCGCTCTGCAGATCGAACTTATCAGTCGGCATCTCGGAAGTATCGAGCATAGGCACAGCGCACGAGGCCAACTCCACGCATTCGTAGCAGCCGTTGCGCACTGCAAAGACCTGGCCCATACCGCAGTCGAACGACGGGTCCACGGCACAACTAGGGCCCACCGCTCCTTGGTCGCAAGTCGTGATACGCGCCTGCGCTGCTGCTTTGCCGCTAAGCAGCGCTGCCAGTGCCAGCATCAGAGCAACTGGCCGCTTCATCAGCTTTCTCTCTTGGGTTCACTGGTCAAAATGTCGAATGGGATCTTTTCTGTGGGGTCGAGTGTTAGATAACCCTTTTAAAACTAATAATTTTATGGAAATAGATACACATATGAAACTTTATACAAAGAATGAAACCTTTTAGAATACATAATCCTGTTCATTTTGATATACATATATCTGAACAGTCGTGCTCCAAAAATCTCCATAGATCAGATATTATACCAATGGTAGATGTGGCTGTGAGAGCAAGACGCAATGAGATGATGCTGAGTGGGATCTATCGCTTGTATGTAGAGCGAATCTCTGTCTGACGAGCACGAGCGTGAACTCCAGAAAATCTTTGACGACTATGACCAGGTAGGTCCACTCGATTCTTGTTCCCCATGTGCCCTTACAGAGCTCTTCACTATAGAACGGATCTGGCGATATCGACATTGATGAGGTCCGAAGTCGTCTGCCTACTCCATGGAAGTCATGAAATCCTCACTCATAGCTGCAGCTTCGCGACATCGCTGAGGATCTAGGCGAGCCTCTGACCGACATCGAGCTCCAATACCTCGCAAAGGAGTTTGATACCGACCAGAGGTTTGTAATTCCAACATTAACTGAAGTGGCTCACGTCCCGTACTCACGCTGGGCTTTGTCACAGCGGAAGTATCAGCTGGAGCGAGTTCATCGCGTGGTGGAAGCTGCCGTTCTAATCCCGGCTTCGACACGTTGATCATACGATCGCTTTTCCGTCTGCTGCTAATAAGAACTCATGCCAATACGAAAATACAGTGGCCGCATCGCAGCTCAACGGCTTCACCTCTCTCGTGCTGTTTATAGGAAGGTTTCTTTTGGTTTCATAACGCCCCAGTGTCTGTGGCTATTTTCTGCCATGCTTGGGCGACTCAAGCTCAAGCGTGGGTTTCTTCTCCTGATCGCATCGCGTGTCTGTGGCTTTCTCTCTGTGCATGAAGCGATTCGCACTCGACTGCCACAGCGCGAGCCTTCGCGTCTTGAGCCCATCAAGTCGCTGTCTTCAGACTTGTCTCTTTTGCATGCAGTAACCTTCAGTTTGAACGCATTCGACTCGATTAGTTGCGAGCAGGACCGCAACGCAGTATGACCAAGCGAGAGCGAGCTGTGCCGACCATCCAAGACGATGGCTTCACGATCAACGGTTGCACGTTCCACGTGGACACCAAGTACACGCCACTAGACGCCATCGGCCAGGGCTCGTACGGCGTCGTCTGCTCTGTGCTCAACACTAACAGCCACGAGAAACTCGCGATCAAGAAGATCACGCCCATGGCCGGCGATGAATGGGACGCCACGCATACTCTGCGAGAGATCCGGCTTATGCGCTGCCTCGGAGCCCATGAAAACGTACGTGAGCCATGATTCATGGAGGGAATTCCCCATTCTAACTGCTGGTGCTGCATGCAGATCATCTCGCTCAAAGACCTGAGCATGTGCCAAGAGAAAGACGAGCTGTATATGATGATGGAGCTTGCTGACACTGATCTGCATCGACTCATCCAGAGCTCCTGCCCTCTCACAGAGGGCCACATTCGAGTCATCATGTTCCAAGTGCTTTCGGGAGTAAAGGCGATGCACGACAACGGCGTGTTGCACCGCGATCTCAAGCCAGGAAATCTGCTGCTCAATAAAGAGTGTGAGCTCAAGGTACGACCAACTCTGTGGCTGGCATGGAGCAGTGCTGTAATTGACTCACATGCATCTCTTTGTATGCAGATCACGGACTTCGGACTCGCTCGGATGATGCCCAAGGACCATCAATCGGCCGAATCCGGACCGAACGCCAGTGCCGTGGTGTCGCCCATGACTGAGTACGTTGTCACGCGCTGGTACCGCCCGCCAGAGCTTATGCTCGCGCCCAACGGATGCTACGATGGCGCTGTAGACATGTGGTCTGTGGGCTGCATCTTGGGCGAGCTGATCGCCCGCAAGCCCATGTTCCCGGGAACGGACTTCATGGATCAGCTCACGCGCGTGTTCCGCATGATCCCGATCCCGGAGAAGGAGCATCGCGGGTACAACATCGAAAAGGACGCGCTCAAGTTTCTCTCGTCACTGCCGCCGACGCAGGCAAACGCCATGGAGAACCTGTGCCGAGGCGGAGGGCCGCATGCCTTTGACTTCATGAAACGACTGCTGTGTTTCAACCCGAAAGAGCGGATCTCAGCCGATGATGCACTGGCGCATCCGTTCTTCGACGGCGTCAAAGAGGAATGGGGCGAGATCGCGTCATTGAAACTCGACCACTCGCTCGAGTTTGCGTTTGAGAACCAGTCGCTGCCTCTCGCGACACTCCGACAGTACATTTGCGACGAAGTGCGTGCATTCCGCCAGCACGACGACGGTCTGCGCAGCAAACGAAAGGATCAACTGCAGCAGCAACGTGCCGCCGCAGCAGCCGTGGCTGCAAAGGAGGCAACACCGGAAGAAGGCGCCAACACTGACAATATCAAGCCTGAAAACATCCAGATCCCCATAGAGCCGACGGTCAAGGAGCCCGTACTCACACTGGAGAACGACTGCCCACCTGGAAGAGGATTCACGCTTAAAAGCTGTGAGTTCAACGTGCCCGTGCAGTACAAGCCGCTACAGGTTTTAGGTGAAGGCTCGTACGGCATTGTCTGGTACGTCACGCGATTCCATTGCCTTGTTCTTGTCGGTTGAAGCTCATAATGGACCCTCTTAATCTGCCAGTGCTGCAAGTGATACGATCACCAAGAAGAACGTGGCGATCAAAAAGATCACGCCCATGGCGGGTGACGAGTGGGACGCGAAGCACACGCTGCGAGAGATTCGGCTCATGCGGTACTTTGGCCGGCATCCAAATGTAAGACTTGGGCGCTTGTCAGCAGCTGGATCACTTGATACTTATCACATTGGCTGTCTATAGATCGCATCGCTGCAAAACCTGAGCACTTGTGCCGAGAAAGACGAGCTCTACATCATGATGGACCTTGTGGACACAGACCTGCATCGTCTCATCCAGAGCAAGACCAAGCTTGAAGAAGCCCACGTCGCGTACGTTTTGCTCTCGCTTGAGCTGGGGTGGCTCGTACTAATGCTTGGATTTATCACAGCGCGATCATGTACCAAGTCTTGTGCGGAGCGATGACTCTCCACGAGAATGGCGTGCTGCATCGGGACTTGAAGCCTGGCAATCTGCTCGTGAGCAAGAACTGCGATGTCAAGATCACGGACTTTGGTCTCTCTCGCTATATTCCCCACGGAGGCGCACGCACTCAAGCCAACGACCCGAAGGCTGACAAGGCCAAGGAGCTCATGACTGAGTACGTTGTCACGCGATGGTACCGCCCACCAGAGATCATGCTGGCGCCCAATGGCACGTACAACGAGGCAGTGGACATGTGGTCCATTGGGTGCATCTTTGGCGAGCTGCTGAACCGCCGACCGCTGTTCCCAGGCACGGACTTTATCGATCAGCTCACGCGCGTGTTCAGCGTGCTTCCGGTTCCTTCGTCAGATAAGCGTGGCTACGTGGTCGAAGGCGATGCACTCAAGTTCCTCGAGAGTCTGCCGCCGTGCTCACCGTCTGCCATCTCCAAGACGTTCCGCAAGGCTTCGCCTGAGGCTGTGAGCCTGCTGCGTCGGCTACTGTGTATCAACCCCGAGCGGCGGATCACTGCCAAGCAGGCGCTAGCTCACCCATATTTCAAGAGTATTCGCCAGCAACTTGGTGAACCGCCCGAGTTCCAAGTGGGCAAGGCATTTGATTTCGAGTTTGACTACCAAGACTTTGCATTGAGCCACTTGAAGAAGCTGATTCAGGAGGAAGTGAAGCTGCTGCAGCAAGACCAGAAGAACCCAGAGGGGAACCAGGCTGTTCGTTATGGAGATGTCAAGGTGCCCACGGACCAGCGAGAGACCACTGCGAACCAGGAACCAGTGGCCAAGCAAGAAATGCACAAATCGCGTGCGCAATCGGACGATTTGAGTGAGAATGAGGACGAGTTTTTGGACTCGCAGTCCGACGTCGCACTCAAGCCAGAAAAGCCCAAGCCTGCCGAGTTCCTGGCCAAACCAGCACCAAAGGCGGCGATCTCTTCAGCCAATGCGACAAAGAACGCCACCACTGGTGCATTGACAACGGATACGGCCACGCAACGAAGCAAGGAGCGACAGCCAGAGACCGATGACGTCGATTCAGATTCCGAGTCCAGCAAGCAACGCCAGCACAAACCTCAGCAGCCAGCCAATGACTCCGAAGACGACGAGCAGCAAGAAGTGATCCAGGTGGAGCGATCCAAACGCCCAGCAAGCGGCAAACTGGAGCGACCAAAGAGCGCCGGTACAACACGTCGCAGTACTCTCTCCTCCCGCGACGCTCGGGACGAAGACGAGCATCACCGCTCGTCTCTCCACACACGGTCCAGCAGCAACAACAACAACGACGTGCGAGCTTCAAGTAACGACAAGAGCAGCAGCAGTGAATCACGATGGGGTCAACCGTGTGTGCTTCAGTCTTCTCGTCTCCAGCAGCCTGTGCACTCGGCCACGAATCATCTTCACGACCGGCGACCGCAGAAGGCCATCATCAGTGCACGAACTACTGCCACGCTTACAACGACAGCGAGGACTACATCGAATCAGGCCAAGGACAGCGGCGACAAGGCCGACTCGACTCGCAATGCAGAGCGGGTGTCGCTCAGCAGCTCCAGTCGCACAGCGGCGCATACGTCCAAGACCTCGACAACGACGACGACGCCCAAGTCGTCAGTTCAATGCGAGAATCTGCCGGACGGCTGGGTCAAGAAGATCCACTCCAAGAGCGGCAAGGAGTACTACTACGACACCAACACCAAGGTCTCGTCCTGGAAGCACCCGGCCAAGCTGCTGGAGAACATCTTTGGCACGACCTGCATCCCGCAAACGTCGCAAAAGCACACGTCGTCGTCCGAGTCGCTCACGCCGACCTCTAGCATGAGCATTAGCAGCAGCAGTAGCAGCACCATGGCGTCACGGACAGTCGCAACAACCCGAGGCACAGCGTCGTCCAAGCAGCCAACGCTGCCCAAGGACTGGGCGCGACGCATCGACCCCAAGACCGGGCGGCTCTTCTATTTGAACCTTGTGACCAACAAGTCGTTCACGAAGCTGCCGGCCTCAGTGCTCGCGTCCATGGCGGCTAACGCCTCAGCAGCCAACAAAGAGCCGACCCCGACGGCATCTGCGACAGTGCGCAGAACCAGCGAGCAGCAGCAGCCACTCAAGAAGAAAGTGACTGTGCCGCAAAGCCCACAGTTCTCGCAGATGTCCTGGCAGCGCAAGAAGGCGCACACGGCCGACGACTGAACGTACTTCTGCCCTCTAAGTATTCATACACGCCAAAGCCCTTTTGCATTGTCTTTTTCATCAGACGATACGGATTTGCTCATGGTTGTCTCGGTACTCACAACGATCACTAGGTTCACTTCCATGGACTCAGTTCGATCCCTCGACGTTATCGATCGTACGCGCGAGAATTTTGATGGCGTTCTGCATGTCGCTCAGACAACAGAACTCGTTGTCGCCGTGGTACACAGAGCTGCGACCAAAGCCAATGAGCGTCAGGTCAAAGCCAGCGCGCTGCAGGTCACGAACAAGCGGCAGACTATCGTTGACAGTACAATCGTCAGCTTCTCAGTTCCTCAGTCGTCTCGTTTGGCACCAGTCTCACCTTCCACTGATGGAGAACGGCTTGGCTTCGCCTAATACGTTTTCAATGGCACCAGCAAGCGACCTGATCGGAAAGAAACATTGTTAGTGCATACCACAAGTTGCGTGATGAAATACTAGCTCGTACTTGTATCCCAGCGAGTCCAGCGAGCAGGCAATGCCCTCAAAGTACGTGGGCTCGAACGTCAGCTCAAGCTTGCCATTCCTGTTCTCAAGTGGCAGCGTGTAATTGGAGCTGGGACCGCGGTGGGGACCTTCCAGCGAAGTGATGTTGGCGTTCAGGTCGTCGACGTAGGACGTGACCTTGGAGATCAACTGATATTGCAAGTCAACACGTTAATATATCTGCGTATCCAATGATTAATATGGCATATACGTACGTCCTTGATTTCGTAGAACGGCGAAAGTCGGACATCACCCGAGATCTTGACCCATGGCGGACTGTCATCAACACACAAGAGAGCGTCAGTCCCCCAGCTTGCATTGAAGCCAGCACAGCTTCCTACATCTGGTTCAGGCCGTTTGTGGACGCCTCAATACGCGTGGGCTTCATAGTCGACGGGCACGAGAAGTTGTACTCGCGCTCCTTTTCAAGCGGGCCAAAGTCCTGGTAGAATCGCTCCTGGATCTTCGCCAACGCATCCATTCCGAGCTCCAGTGCATTGATACCGAGATTGGGCAGACCCGAGTGGAAGAGCTTGCCTGTAGCCTTGAGCGTCCAGCAGATCGCGCCGGCCGTGCCAATGCAAGGCTGACTGTCTGAGCAATCCACCCAGATCACGGGGCCGTTCTTGATGAAATCAATCTTGCCCGACTCCATGAGCGTCTCGACGCCAACGCCAGAGATCTCGCCGTTCTCCTCCGAGGCGATGAGCACAGCTACGACCTGGGTCTTGAGCGGTACCTGGCGCTTGGCCAGCTCCATGAAGAGCTGCGTCATGAGCGCTACGTGGCCCAGACAATCAGTCGTTCCGCGGCCGTAAAGCTTGTCGCCCTCTACCGAGAGCGTGAAAGGGTCGCGTTCCCAGCCCTCCGGATTGGCCGGCACCACGTCCAAGTGCGAACCCACAAAGGCCAGCGTTTGGTCGCTGCCGGCCGACGCCGGGTGTGCGTACTTGATGATCACGTTGCCGCGGTTCGGGATGAACTCGACACGCTCGACCGAGAGCAGACCGCCGTTCTTGGTCGTGAACGGTTCCAGCTCAGCCAGCACAAAGTCTGAGACGTAGTTCTCTTGCGGGATCAGGCCCAGACTCGGCGCGTTCTGCACTTTTTCCTACAAGAAATGAGAGAGAGATCCTTGCGATGTGAGTCCGATAGCAGCAGCAGCCGACAGCGCCCTGGGAACGTACAGCAACCCCGATGAGCTTGCGTAGGAGCTCGACGTATGCCTGATCGTCCAGCGCCATGTCCTTGAGCAGTTGCGACGCCATGATCTCTCTTGTTTTGCAGCCAGGAAGAGAAGTGAGAAGGAAATGGAGCCCCACGTTCGTTTACAGTACGCTGGTACACTGTACCCGCCACTCATCAAAGACATCGAGTTGATTCAAACACACTTGGCTTTACTGACATTGCGATTAATTGTTCTGATTTGGTGTGTATCCACAAAGAGCAGGTAATCTATCATGTCATTAAAACCAGGTTTTGGGTAAAGATAAAAATGGAGTTAATGTAGTACACACTATTCGGTCTCCTTAATAGGCGTAGTTCACGTTAAATTGGGAAGGTTGCCTTTCGCGCATCTTGACGAGGGAAAGGTCATCCGTCTTCCATGGCAGGACGAAGTGGCAGTTGGATGAGCACTGTGTACGCCATCGCGAGTGGCATGCTGCCTCTGAGTAGCCAACGCACAGTGAGTAAAGCAAAGCAAGGCGTACTTAAATAATGGGCTCTTGAGGACTCTGATTGGTGAATTTGGCGCGACAGAACCAGCGGCTTGAACAAGAAGGCGCCGATCAAAGCATATCAGCACTTTCCAGTGCATGGCTGCCTCGCAGACTCGGCAAGTATGACCGCTCTGTTTGCTTACGGTTCGTACTGACATTATGCGGATATGATGTGCAAACGCACTAAAGCAACAGATCTTTGTTGGCTGTAGAGACGATGAGGGCTTGCCAGAGCTCATGTCGAGTCTGTACGCGCGCAACAACCGCCTGCTCCACGCCACCAGCATTAACAGTCCACATCAACCGCCTGCCGCGTCAAACAACCTGTTGCAGTCTTCTTCACACTGAAGACTAGATCCAGACAGAGACGCATCCATGGTGGCAGCTGCAGCTCTGAATGGTCCGTTGCATGAGGCAGTGAGCCGAAACGGCCACTCCCAACCGTCGGTGTCGGGTCAAGATCGAAACCACTTTATTTTCCACCAATCAAGAAGTATGATCCAGATTATTCGCGTTCTGATTGGCTGAAAGGACCATTGTCGGGTTGGGGGCAGCACGTGAGGGGAGGAGGGGGGGAAGCACATTGTCCGTCAAGCAGAGAGCCGCGCGAGGAAGCAGAGCAGCGACCATGGCGATGCCCACGATGGCAGCGATTGCCAAGCGCATGACTGGCGCAGCCAATGACTCCAAGTTCTTCAGCACGACCAAGAAAGGTACGTGCGCTTGGTCTTACGATTGCTGGAGAGCTGCCACGTCACTCGATCCTTTTGCAGGCGAGACGCATGAGTTGCGTCAGGAACTGGCCAATCCAAGCCGAGAGAAGAAGAAGGACGCAGTGAAGAAAGTGATTGCCAACATGACTGTCGGCAAGGACGTGTCCATGCTGTTCACGGACGTGGTCAACTGCATTCAAACTGGTGAGCTTTGGGTCTTGACTGACCGACCGACAGCGTTTGCTAATGAGATCGTACGCTTGCAGCCGATACGCAGTTGAAGAAGCTGGTGTACCTGTATCTGATCAACTACGCCAAGAGCAACCCGGATCTCACCATTCTAGCCGTCAATACCTTCGTCAAGGTATGGATGAAGTGGTCCACAGCGCATGCGGGTGATTTGCTCGCTCATTGGTCTCTTGTGAGGTGTATAGGATGCGGCGGACCCGAATCCATTGATCCGTGCCTTATCTGTGCGTACGATGGGTTGCATTCGCGTTGACCGTATCACCGAGTACCTGTGCGAGCCGCTGCGTCGCTGTCTGCAGGATGAGGTACGTTGTCGTTGCGGATTCGTTCGAAGTTCAGATTACTAAGTCCGTTTTTGTATCGTTAGGATCCGTATGTGCGCAAGACTGCTGCCATCTGCGTCTCCAAGCTGTACGATATCAACCCGGATTTGGTGGAAGAGCAAGGCTTCTTGGATATGCTTCGGGATCTGATTTCGGACTCGAATCCGACTGTCGTGGCGAACGCTATCGCTGCTCTGACTGAAATTTCCGAGAACGGAAGTGCGCAACATGCGTTCAAGATCACCAAGTCGGTACTGCAGAAGCTTCTTGCTGCGCTCAATGAATGCAATGAGTGGGGCCAGGTGTTTGTTCTAGACGCACTGGCAAACTATTCTCCTGCTGATTCACGTGAAGCAGAGGGTATCATCGAGCGTGTGACCCCTCGTCTGCAACACGCTAATTCTGCTGTTGTGTTATCAGCGGTCAAGGTCATTATGAAGTACGTTAGCTCGTCATTGGACGTTGGTTTAGAGACTTTGCTGATTTTAATTGTGTTTTTTTTGTTTCTAGGTTCCTCGAGAAAGTGTCGGACGCGGATACGGAACGCAGCCTTTCGCGCAAGATGGCTCCACCACTTGTTACACTCTTGTCCGCTGAACCTGAAATCCAGTACGTGGCTCTTCGCAACATCAATCTTATTGTGCAGAAGCGTCCGATGATTCTCGCCAACGAGATCAAGGTGTTCTTCTGCAAGTACAACGACCCCATTTACGTTAAGATGGAGAAGCTGGAAATCATTATTCGACTCGTGTCGGAGCGCACGATTGAGCAAGTACTGCTGGAGTTCAAGGAGTACGCGACAGAAGTTGATGTTGACTTTGTGCGCCGTTCTGTGCGTGCTATTGGTCGCTGCGCTGTCAAGTTGGAGCGTGCGGCTGAGAAGTGCATCAACGTGCTGTTGGAACTGATTCAGACGAAGGTGAATTACATTGTTCAGGAAGCTATTATCGTGATCAAGGATATTTTCCGAAAGTACCCGAACCAGTACGAAAGCATCATCGCGACCCTCTGCGAAAACCTTGACACGTTGGATGAGCCCGAGGCCAAGGCTTCGATGATTTGGATTGTCGGCGAATATGCCGAGCGCATCGATAATGCTGATGAGCTGCTTGATTCTTTCATCGACGCGTTTGATGACGAAACCGCTCAGGTCCAGTTGCAGCTGTTGACCGCGACCGTCAAGCTTTTCCTCAAGCGCCCTAACGAAACCCAGGAAATGGTGCAGAAGGTTTTGCGCAAGGCGACAGAAGAGTCAGACAACCCGGATCTTCGCGATCGCGGTTATGTATACTGGCGCCTCCTGTCTGCGAACCCGGAAGCTGCAAATGCGATTGTTCTTGCTGATAAACCTGTCATTAGTGACGACACGTTTGCGCTGGAGCCTTCAATTCTGGACGAATTAATTGGCAAGATCTCAACGCTAGCCAGTGTGTACCACAAGTTGCCAAGTGCTTTTGTCGTTCGATCTACGGTCTCTGAGCTGCGTGAGCAGGTTGAAGATGACGGAGAGCGAGCCGATGACGATGACGAAGGTTCTTCTGGGCCTGTGGATGATGCAGCCCAGGGAGATGCCCCCGTCGACCTTTTGGATATGGGAGGCATGTCGATCGGATCTTCCGCCCCGAAGCCTGCTGCAAATAGCTCGGGCTCCTTGGTGGATATCTTCGGTGGTCCCCCGACACCTGTCGCGCCCGTGGCTGTGGTGCAGAAGAAGGTGCTGCTGAATGCGCAACAAGGAAAGGGCCTGGTGATGAAGGGTTGCTTCACACGTCGTAACGCCAGCTTTGTTTTGGAAGTCGATTTCGAGAACCAGTCCGCATCTCCGGTTGCTGGTGTTGCCATTCAGTTCAACAAGAGTACATTTGGTCTTGCTCCCCTCCAACCGCAGATTACTTTCCCACAGCCTCTGGCACCGGGACAGTCGGCCTCGCACGTGGTTCCAATGGGCGTCAACCCAGGTTTCGTCAACACGGCTGTGGCTCCAAACTTAAACGTGCAGGTTGCCATCAAGAACATTACTAGCGGTGACGTCCTGTACTTCCAATCCGAATTAGAGCTTCGGGCCATCTTCACTGAAAACGGTGGTCTTGAGAAGACGGAGTTTATCAACATGTGGAAGGCGATTAGCGAAGCGAACGAGCACTACTTCACTGTGTCCACCGGTGGCCTCAACGTCGATGCTGTTTCGGATTCTCTCAAGCAGAGCAATGTATTCTACGTAGCCAAGCGCGGCATTGATGGCAAGGAGATTGCGTACTACTCCGTGAAGACGATGACCAATGTGGTTGCCCTGTTTGAGTTTACGTTCGACGGCTCGGGCACCACCAAGGTCTGTCTGAAGACCGAACAGAAGGCGTTCAGTCCCGTGTTACAGAAGACTCTGGAAATGCTGCTTACTCATTAAGCGTCACTGGGGCGTGTTCGACGAGAATCCCAACTTCCCGTATCACCATTAGGTAAGCGGCACAGTATGGTATGACCCATGAAACAAACGCTAAATATATATCCTTCCATTCCGTTTGGAAAGTTAATCATCATCAGGCTTCTTTTGTATGAAGCAGCTCTTGGCGCTAATGACATCCAGAAGACGGTCTCCCAATCCTGGTCGTAACGAGCACCACAGCAGGTTCATCACTTTCAGACTGCCACAGTTGACCGTTTGTCAGCTCCTGATCAATCATACAGCAGTAGAAGCAGGGATATCCACGTACGATTTCGATTCAGCGAAGGCGTCGATCAGCTGCTCGCCAGCATCTCTTACATGTGTTCTTCAAAGCACAAACCAGATCAGACCAGATCAGTACCCGGCCATGGACAGTTCGAAGAAGCTGCACTCACCGTTCCAGCTCAAGTCGTCTCATCGTCGAGTTGCGGCGGATCGCAGACGCAAGAGCCAGACCACCGTTGGTTCCAACTGGGTTTCCACTCAACGAGAGCTATTTGTTCACAATCAAACGAGATCGACACCCGAAAGACTCAGTTTCGCCTGTCTCTCTCACTTCAAGCAGTTTGGTGACGCACCGAATGGAGTGAAGTGTGGTGGTGCAACGCAAGCGCCAGCGCCTGAGTGCCGTCGCATGCAATCTCGTTGTTGTACATGGATGATTTCTCGGTCGTTTGCGGCTTGTTACTCAGGTCCAGCACTTGCAGCACAGCTGATGTCTACAAATGCAAACAATGTTAGTATCCGAGAGGCCAAGCATGCAGCTTTAAGCAGTTCTTTTCATACTCGAATCGCGCTGGCAAGCAGAATGGCCCCGGCATCCGTGATCTGGCACTGAACGAGACAGAGTCGGATGAGGGAACTGGGGCTCGCAATCTCTTGCGCTACGATCGTGCATCCGACGTTGGTGACAGAGGCCCGTTCACGAACAAGTTCGATCACCTCGTTTTCAACTGGTTGGTTCGCTTCGGTAGACAGACTCACAGACTGGAGCTCATCTGCAAGAGTCAGAGCTTCAATTGGATCTTTCCATGGCTTACGATTTTCCTTAACCGGTGTATCCTTGCGTAGCTCCAGCTTTGGCGGTGGCTCGATTTGCAAAGACTAAGAGACAATGTGAGCCAATATACGATATGCAGAGCATACGAGACAACAAATTACCCATTGCAAACGTTGGAATGCAGGATCAGCGTCTAGATTGGTCATGAGCGCATAGCTTGGGATGAAATCAAACAGCGATACGTTCTTTGGGTTCTTGTGATAGCTATCATTGCAAGGTGCTGCATTAACCATCCACGCGCCAATGCACCAGTGCAGGATGTGCTTACGCGTGCTGCTTCTTGAGCCGCCATTTCTCTCTCCAATGAGCAATCCGATCAAGGAAATGCTGGTCATTCTCAAACAATTCCAATCGTGACAGATCGTACTGATGGATCAGCTCCATATCGAAATCCGTCAATGGCGGCAGCGTCGGTGGGCAATGGCTCATGCTGCATGCAGAGCGTGAGTATACAATAGCCAACCGCTTCATACAAGAGCCAGATGCAGACTCACTTGATGTAAAGCTTGAGCTGTTTGCCAATCGTCAACAGGCAGAGCTGCACGAGCGTGGGCACATGGCATCTTTTCTGCTGAAGCTGCTCGTCAAGTGGCGCCCAAGGCCGTGGGGTCGCCGTCATTTTCACGTCTGTGGCTTATCCAAAGAGAAAGAGAGGCACACGCAATACACCGGAAGAGACAGTTGGGTGAGTGTGTGGAAGCCTTTCTCGCCGTGACGCATGGCTACTTCTACCGTCGCCAGCCCCATCGCCATCGTCCATCGTCACTCGACTCGCGACCTTTCTTGAAGCAGCTCAAAAGGGTGGAACAACACTAAACCGGTATGGCTACCGGTAATCTAGGTACATTGTACCCACGTCGACAACCACACGATTGCGAAAAAGCCAGCACATAAGAAAACTTATTTTTGGCCAATCACAATCCCGCGGGAGTGAAAACAAGAAAATGGGAGTCTCTTAGAAAGAGGGTGCGAACAAGGGGGAAGAATATCCGTTGGCCCTTAGAGAGAGGGCCATAGCTTGGAAAAGCTCATTCGCAGACCAGAACGGGAAGAGCGAAACGCGATGTGCTGAAGGCGGAAATGGACCCTGCGCTTGCGCTGACAATCAACTCAATGGCTTGAGCCTGATCGCGTTAAGGCTCTGCGTCGACGTCGCCCCATTAAAGAGGTGCCGCAGTGTCCTGGTTCGACTCTCTTGTGACGTGCAACCATGTCGTGTGAATTCCAGAGAACTCTGTTGAGTCTTGACGCTAGCTAGGACTGACGAAGCGCAACTCAGTCGTATCGGTAGACTTACCTTCATTGCTCTCCTTCGCGTGTAAGCTGTCGTATATTTATTTCTGCTGGAGTTGCCAACACGAGATCGGGTATTTGAAAGCGCAGATCATGATGCTGGAAGATTAACCGTGCTAAAATGACAAAGAAGCTGATCGTCTTCGATTCGATATGTAAGCCAGTTAGCTATTGAGTTTGAGCTCAACCTTGCAAAGTTTTTTGGTGCCCAGAGTGCCAAAGTGAAGACCAAGATGAATCTATTCAAATCAAGTAAGCGTTTAGCTAATCATGCTATTGTTTAACTCGAAAACGTCCTTCTGTACAGTTAATATCGCTTCTTCGAATTGGCTTTTGCAAGATCAATTCTTTCCACTCTTAATGTATTTCTGTCGGTCAAGTTGATTTCTATAGCCAAATGTACCTTCATATCTAAGTAATCTCTAGTAACGTGCTGCAACAGATCACGAAATCAGAATGACCAAGGTCTTGACAACCAGAGTCACAAGAGATACAAAAACTACGACAAAAGAAAATACGTGAGCACAGTGGCGGGTTTTTACAATGTCAAGTAAGCGTGCTGCTATTTCGTGTCGATCTTAGCGGTTTGGAGAGCGCAGTGGTTTTGGCATGCAGAGTGCAAAGCGCAAGATGCATTATGAGCGGCGCAACGTGTT
>JAADVW010000460.1:0-27546 GCA_023335875.1 Elongisporangium prolatum | reverse complement strand
CAGCACGTTGAACGAAATGCACTTTTCAATATCGCTCGATGGTACAGACACGACATACGACCTGTCGTGGTCTCGCGAAGGGATGCGGTAGTGCTGGCCAGGGCTCATTCCATCTGACGGAATCACTGGAGCCAATTATTGTGCAGATCAAAATGGCTTTTGGATATATTTAGCTTCTGCACGTGATACGTGACAAAACAGAACCGGAAATGACCAAACACATCGACTACAGTCAAGTTACAATTAAGAAGATGGTGCTACTGCACGTGCAGCTTTGGCAAAGGATCGGCTTCCATGGACACTAGAGACTTCTTATAATCATATCAAGCATTTACGTCCCAAATGGCCGAATGATTTTAGCCAGTGGGCTTGGCAGCGACTCGCTACTGCCGCTGCTGGTGCTGCTGCTGTTATTACTGATCGAATCTCCTCTCGTCTTTGGCGACTTGGGTGGAGTGGCGATGTGTAATTTCGTCACAGGCGAGCATGGAGCTGGGCTACATACCAGTCGCGTCTTATTGGGGGAGGGTCCGGACTTTTGGGGACTCGCGTTCACGAAGCGGACGCTATGGCCAGAGTGCGGGTCGTAGATGTCAAAGGCGCCGCTGGGACTGTTGGCGTTCGCATTCGCCTGTAGAACCTGCTCAAACTGTTTTTGCTTCATATGTACGAGTGTCACGAGCTGTTTGGTCTCTTTGTCATGCATGGCCTTGGTCATCACCAGTGTACTCTTCTGCAGCTCCAACTCGGCGCGTATCTGCGAAGCGTCCCAAAGCGCCCTGTCGTGCTCTGTCTGCAGCGCTTGAATGCGCGATTCCAGCTCATGCTGGGTCGTCGTGAGGTTCTTACACTTGGCTCTTAACTTACGACAGAGTATGGCATCTCCACCGCCGTCTGGGGCTGTTTCCAGCGCCTCTACTCGTTGCGTGAGTTCCTCATTTCGCTGCGTTAGCTCCTTCTGCGCCAGCTCTTGTTGCTGTTTGTCTTGCAGCAATCGAGCTGCCATGGCTTGTTCGTTGGCCAACTCAGCTTGCAGCTGTGGGCTGACCAGCTCATAGAGCAATGGCGCCAGCTCGGTCGCGAACTCATCGATGCAGCGATGGACTCCTTCTACATGTAGAACGACCATTCGCTTCAGTGTGCCGTTAATCTCGTGCCCTGCTTGCTCGTGTAGTTCAATCGCTTGCATCTGCTTCTCATGACCGCCTAAGCCATTGGCAGCGAGTAGTAGTGGAGCTGCGTCCAGAGCCTGAAGTGTCTGGTACAGAGACCGCTCTTTCCAGAGCTGTAGCGCCGACTGAACGCCACGAGTTCCAGACTCGCACTGTGTGGCACATCGCTTCTTAAGCTGCTCCAGCAGATCGAGGATCTTCGGGTCGAGAGCGAGGAGATCGTCTTCAACGCCTCCAATAATGCCTTTGCGCTGGAAGGCTCGACTCAACGCAGCGGGCGCAGTCATTGCTGAATGAGATAGAAAAGACATTCGCCCCCAAATGGGTTACACTTCTAAAAATAGGCCATTGACAAGATGGCTACATTTTAGTGATCCACTCTCTTCTCTTTACTTGATCGACTTGGTCGTCTGCAGCGACGCGCCGATACTGGTCATGATCTCGATACCGCGCATCGCGCGCACGTGCTCCTTAATCTGGGAATCGCTCTGACATAGTTTGGCGAGTAGAATCGCCACGTTCTTTCGCGCGAGGCCATTCGGAAGACACTGCAGAGCGTCAATCACAGTCTTGATTCTGCGTTTCTGGCCAAAGATCGCCATGTCAGCAGGGTGCAGATCGTTTTGCAGGCGAATAAGCGACTTAGTGATGTTTCCCACGAGTCGTTCGCTTGCATTCGAGCGTGGCTGACTCGTAACCAATGCAATGGTGTCGATCATGGTTGAGATTGCCTTCTTCTCGCGAAGGAAGCAACGTACGTAGACCTCGTTGATGCACCAGCCAACATGGCACCAGATCTGCGCACAAAGCTGCCACGTATCCTCACTGGTCACAACTGAAACATCTTGGTTCGTTTCTGCTGGAGAGGAGGTGCTGGTCAAGGCGTCTTGGGCGACAGCGTAGAGTGCATCCAAAACCGATCTGTCGCTGTACTTGGCGACTAACTGCGCGCGCTCTTCCTTTGTAGTGCCGTTTGCGTCGATCACACTATGGGTTCGACACAGCAAACTGACAGCGCGTGAAAGCACAAGCAGGGGCTGGTGCTGGCGCTGCAGAATGCGTTTGGCGTGGTCCACAGCATTTGCCTTCACGAGTTCACGGCGCGTGAGCGACGCGTTGTCGAATGAAAAGTTGAGCAGCGCTGCTAATGCGAGCTCTGACGACGTTGTATCGTGTTCCTGAGCAGTCAATCGGTTTCGAGATGAGATATCTAGAAGTCGACGCGCCAGATCCGCTCGAAGATCGCTCGTGTCCAAGATCTTCCGAACTCGAGCACTGGTGGACAGATTCATGAGCACACCCAGCACATTGTGTTCATGCTCCAAGCTCTGCTGCATCATGCGGCTGCAGTCGAAAGGGAGCGCTTCGAGCACCAGCGCTATGCAGTTGGATGGAAAGATGTCGAGGCCATGTTCGACTCCACTGATCGTGAGGCAGATATTTGAGCTTGAGCTTAAAATCTGAGTCTTGGTGAGCTCGCTGGCGGTCTTGGACAGCAGCTCTTCGCCCATGAGCTCGAGCAATGTCGTAACGATGGACTCCGACACTATCATGGCCTTTTGCCAGGATTTACAGTCCGTGGCCTCGTCCAATAGCTGCAGGACGCTCGACTGGAGACTCAGCGGAAGCGCTTGCATGGCGATCTTGCTTTCTGCGAACGTGAGAACGCACTGACGGAACGCTGCATGGCGAAACATCAAGATCTGATTGCGAGGAGTACTGCGCATCAGAGACACGGCACAATCGAGCATCGCGCCCACGATCGTCTCGGCATGACTGTTGCTCTGCAGTAGCGATCGGAAGGTGTCTGCCGGCGACAAGATGCGCACGATCCGGTCACAGAGCTTGTGCATCTCCCCCGACGTTCGGAACATCACTCGAAAGTGTTCGTTCCGAGCCAAGAAGGGCAGCAACAACTCATAAGCGACCCACGCGTCTTGAACGAGAGTAGCCGCTTCATCCTTCTGAGTCTCTTTGTCCATCGAAGGAGAATCAGGTGACAGCGGAGCGGACTCTGCATTCAAACGTTGGAGAACTTCGTTCACGAAGCGCAACTCCTCGACTTCGACGCGTGAGAGCGAGCTGCTGTTGGTGTTGTCGGTTTGCGACGATAATGCCGTCTGCAGCTCTCCCTGAGCCAAAGAGTCCTCGTACTCGCCGACAATGATCGAGTGCTGCTCGATGATGTCCAGGTTCTCCGGGTCAGAGGCCAAAGCCTGCTTCATGTCCGTAGCAGCTTTTTCCAGGTTCTGCTGCTGGTGATACGCAGCTGCGCGTCGTGAAAGCGCCTTGACGTGCTTGGGCTCTACGTAGAGCGCGCGCGTGCTGAACTCGATCGAGTCCTCCAGAGCGTTCTGGCGCAAGTAGCTCTGCGATATGTTGGTCAACACAGCGACATTGAACGGCGTCTTCTCCAGCGCCTCCTTGTACAGCTTCACGGCCCGATCGTACTGCCGACGCTTGTAGCACTGATTACCCTGCAGCTTGAGCTCTACAAAGTGTCAGTCAGCATTCCAATCACGCTCCCACGATGCCATAGGACTTACTTTCAGCTGCTCGCTCCTTCTCCTTCTGCGAGCTCTGGCGCTTGGCCAGGTCGTCCTGGAACTGACTGCAGAACTCAGGGTTGTTGGCCTCAAATTCCTTGTTGCGCTGCTTCTCAAGCTCTCGCTCCTGCTGCTCGCGCTCTTCTTTCGTGGCCGGATCCTGCGGCTCCCACTTGGCCCAGACAGAGTAGTCGTTGGCATCGCGCGCTTTGTATGCAGCCAGCACACGGTTTTTCCATATCGACTGGCGGTCGTGGCTCTGCTGGTTCTCCTGGCAGTTGTGGTCGCTCTCGTCGTCCGCAGCAAAGCGGATCTTGGCCCGACTCCACCAAGCCTCGATCTCTTCGCGCTTGGCTTTCTCCTTCCGCTCCTGCTCGCGCTTCGTCTGCTCTTCCTGGCGTCTGATGCGCTCGCGCTGCTCGGCCTCTTCCTGCTCCGGTGACTTGTATCCAGGGATCTTCAGAAGCCAATCGCAGATCAGTAGAAGTCCTCGAGAGGCGGTCAACGGACTGGATGAGAGCCACGCACCTTGCACTTGCTAGGATCAAATGTCCCGTTCTTGATCTCCTCCATGGCCTGCGCGATCTAAAGCCCCTTGTCAGTCAGAGGCTGCGTCTAATAGTGGGGCCATACCATGTCCATGCGGTTGGCGAAGGCATCCACATCCTCCTGGGAGATGCCAGAGCGCAGCTCCATGTCCAGCGCATCATCCAACGGGTTCATCCTTCGCGTCCTTCGTAGCTCTTGGCTTTGTGGCGCTTGAGCTGCCGCCACGACCTTTCACGCGACCAGCTGCAATACCGGTAAACCTACCGGTATCGTTATCATGCCCCAGCCACAGACTCTGAATCGGTTGGTCAGATATGACGGATGCGCACGAAGGTCGCGCGTGTACTGCGTCTGCTGATGAGTGCCGGCTGATTAAGGAGGAGCTGGGCTTCCTGCCCACCAACCTGATACGCGTGAGTGCGTTCCACAAGCCGCTCAAGCCCACAGCAGCAGAGCAAGAGCCGGGAGAGGAACGACCGGCTGTGCTGCTACTGTACCCATTGCGCAATGGCGAGCACGACTACAAGCGCCGCCAGCGAGCGAAGGTGGAGCCGTTCCCAACCATGTACTGGCTAGCGTCTGCTGAACTCAAGGCCAGAGTGTCCATCTTAGAGGACAAGCAGTACGTGCAGACGCTGCAGGAACGACTGGACACTGACGCCAGCGCCCGTGAGGTACGTTTCTGGACGCAGGCTGCATGGGTGCCCCACCGCTGACGCGTGGCTGCTGCAGGTCATGACTGGCTGCCACCAGCGGTACGCTGCCTCGCGCTGGGAGATGCTCACGGACCGAGATCGAGAGCTGGTCGAGGCCAAAGGCTGGGTCCGGCCGCTCAGGGACGTGGGCATCGCCGGCATCCGCAACTTCGCGTCTGTCAAGTGTCTGCACACGCACTACGCGCACTACTTGGCCACGAAGGACAACCTGATTGGCCAGTGGGTCCAAGAGCTGCTGGACCAGGAAGCCGTCGTATCTGTGCCCGTGCAGGCGCAGTAGAGTGTATCATAAGAGTGAATAAAGTGCGACGAACGATCTCTACTCTTGCAATACAAACTAACACGACTCGACGCTATCAGCTGCCGCAGCACTCGGACTTGCTCTGCGAGTGGTTCTTGGCCAGGCTGTCGGATAGCGACACGCGGCGCGAGCTCGAGGACTTGCGCACGCGCGAGTTGACGTAGTCAAAGTTCTCCAGGATCGTGGCTGCTGTGAGCGTAAAAGCCTGCAGCAGAAGAGTGAGCAGGTGCTGCATATAGGCGGGCGATAGAACGTACCAGCTCGACGTTGGAAGCGGTCTTGGCCGAAGCCTCAATGAAGTAAAGGTTATTGGCCTCTGCCCACGAGCGTCCTTCCTCTTCCGTCACCTGGCGGTCTCTGCAGCAGGATCAATCGTCAGCGATCACACACTGGCCGCGATCTTTTGGTCGCACGTACCGGTCCTGCAGATCGCTCTTCATGCCCACGACCATGATCTCCACGTTCTCGTTCTGGCAGTTCTGTTGGCACTCTTGCAGCCAGCGGCTCAGGTGCTCGAAGCTCTCGCGACGTCCAATGTCGTACACCAGCAGCGCACCGTCCGCGCCGCGATAATAGGACCGTGTGATGGACAGGAAGGTCTCCTGGCCGGCAGTGTCCCAGATCTCGAGCTTCACCTGGCGGCCTTCAATGTCCAGCAGCTTGGCACCGAACTCGACGCCGATCGTGAGGTCGTGGATTGGCTGGAAGTGCTGCTCTGTGAACTGCAGCAGCAGCGAGGACTTGCCTACCTCTGTCGGTTCATGCATGGCGCAGACGTCAGAGCGACACAGCTACATACACAGAGGGTAACGCACCGGAGTCGCCTATGATGATGTACTTGAGCGTGACGAAGACCATCTTGGGGCTGCACAGAGCTCTTCTCCGGGGCGGCGGCTCTTCTCGACTGCTGGCTGATCAAGATTTCCGAAAGATCATGAGACGCAGCTGGACAGAAGAACAAAACTCTCGCATCTGGAGCGGCCCACTCAACAGCCCACATTTGGTTTGGATCCTGGTGGGATTTTGGGTTCTTTCACGAAAGTATATTTGGGTGGGAGAGAGCTGGGTTTTTTAAACGCTCCACTTTTCTCTTTGGAGCGTCCCACATCTCTGCTTCCAGTGTTCCCAAAGAAAACCGGTTTGAATTGCAGTTTTTTAGGTGTGCAAACAGCACCCAAATCGTCAACAAGAGCGACAGCCCATCCACGGTGGATGGGGTAGGCGAAGTCTTGATGATCACGGACCACAGTAAACCCGCCTCATCTGAGTGAGTCCTCGTTGATTTGCACATCTGCTCAAAAAAATCCAGTAAGATTCATGCCCATCCAGTCGACTCGACTAAAGGAAACGGAAATAAAATATCGATTGAGATCGCGCTTCTGCCATTTACATGAAGATAATGCGACAAAAATCGCCCCAGGTCCAATACTAGAAGAGTGGACCAACAGATCTAGTGCAGAAAAAACCGTAGTGATAACGTTATTCTCTTACCTTCAAATTGTTTTGAAAGAGGCGCTGTACAATATCCAATTGCTTGCAATGAATGCACTGCAGTCATTTGTTGCGTGATCGTAGCTCGGTTTACTGGATGTAGAAAAACAGCAGCGTTCATTTCTCATTTCGCAGGGAGCAGTGATCTCCTTGCAAATCGAATGGGCATAAACAACTGATTATGTTTTTGTTGTCCTTTGATATGTAATAAACATAAACATTTAAATCAAGTTCAATGAACAGAAACAGCAGGTCTACACTGGATCTGGCCGAAATCCCTTGTTTTGTCCATAGATTTTTGATACAGTATGTGAGGAGTTGGCAGCACCTTTCATTTCGCAGGATGCAAACGTATTGATAGGGTTATCACGATCGCACTTTTGTCCAGACAATGTTGTCGCGGTTTTACGCATTTTTGTATACACAATGCCAATTTCCGCAATGATTGCGCCAGAGTATCGTGCTGATGTGCAATCTATCCAACCCCCTAAAAAGCCCATAATGCGGAGTTTTGGGGGGCATAGAGAATGTCATTCTCTCTGCGTAAGCCGATGATTGGTGTGCCAAATTATGTTTTTGCACCGTACACTCGTCAATTGTATGGGCTGCTACCACCTGTCAAACATAATAGTCACTCAACGTGAGCTTACGGTCCCACATACTGATTGCTGACAATCATGCAATCTTTGCCAGCGAAGCCTGGTCCCTGCTGCGATCGAGCGCTCATCTTCTGATCCGACGGCTCACGGAGTCCCAAAGCAAGCGCGCGTAATACGCACTACGGGTCTGTCCATGCCCACGCTGTCGCCATCCCACTTTCCAACTGACCCAATGAGCACCGCTCTGGTCGCGCCAACGGGGGACTTGCGCCATCACAAGCGCTCTCGCGGCTCTCGGTGGGCGCCTGAGTCTGCGACAATTGACGCACCTGCGAACGAAGAATCCCGACCCAACACACGTAAACGTCACGCCCCCATGACGTCTGGTCGCTCCAGTCCCGAGAGCACTCCAGCGACAGCACGTCGCGCTGATGGCCGTCCTGCTCCCATGACCGCCACAGTACGTCCTCTCCCTCCTCCTCCTCCTTCTTCCCTCCTCTAACGTCGTCCTCTACTAGCATGAGATCCGCCATCTTCGACGTGAAGTTGAGCAGCTCCAGCACCAACTTGATGCACGTCGTGCAACCTGGGAGGCCTCAATCTCCGATATCGACCTGCTGCCAGTGGCGCAGGCAGCAGCGCGGCAGAAGTGGATCGCCATGCGCGTCGAGGCCGTGAACAGCGAATTGCGCCAGAAGCTGCTCCAGCAGCAGATTCATTTCGCCAGTCTGCAGAGCGCGCTGCTGCATTCGCCTCTGCTCAACAACTTCTCGCAGGCGCAGATCATGTTCGACCGCGTGCACTCGTATCTGCATCTGCCCAACGTGGACGAAGCCACGCGGATACAGCTCCTGGTCTCGCGGGCCAACCAGTCGCTGAACAAGGCGCCGGGCTGCGTGCATTCGTTCACCTCGCAGCAGATCACTCGCGCTACGACTGTCGTGCCCTACACTGAGCGGAGCATCATGGCTGACGCCTCGTATACCTACGTGGCTAACACGTGCATCGCCAAGCTCCCAAACGCCTCGGTGCCGCAGGTGTTCTGCGCAGTGCTAGGCTACCTGGGTAGCCTCAAAGACGCCATGCGCACCCATTTTGGCGTCAGCATCGACTCGAAGGTGCGTCGCTCTGTGTTGTTTGGGCTTTGCTCGATCGACTGACTCGTTTGCGTGCGCAGATCGTGTACGAACTCAATGCTATGAGCCGATACGTCAGTCTCACGTATTCCCACGGTACACACTTCACGTGCGATACGACCACGACCTTCGCCACGCACTACGACAGCGACAAGCAGATCGGCAGTATCACGATGGACTTTGTGGACCAGGATGACGCGTGTGCGGCTGACAACGCCCACGACTCGTTCCGCAAGGAAATCAGCTCCATGTACGTCCTCTTTAGGTTCTCCCGCTGGTCCATGAGTTGGAGACTGACGCTTGTGCTTGCAGAATCACAGTGTCCGCGTCGCCAGGCAACATAGTGCTACTGAGGCAGATCTCCACCATCCGATACAACCAGGATCCCAGCTCTCCGCTTGTACAGCAGGACGTGGAAATGGAAGAACGCGCTAGCAATGGCGACTTGCTACTGGCGCTCGTGTGCCATCACTTGCGGGAGCAGAACGAATCGCCCGAGGCCTACGCCACCGCCATGAACTCGCTGTCTGCGTTTGAAGAGCGCTTGTCGTAGCCACTGTAGAAGTAGTACTATAATACAGATGACCAGTCCATTGGATCTCTTGGCGTGATTGCGCTCAGTCTGATTACGGCCTGTCGACCTGCACTCAGCGCCATCACTCTGGCTCACACTCATCATTATCACACCGATGGCGGACGCTGAACCGCAGCTCCAGAGCCACAAGAGGCGACAGCGCCCGCCACGCCCGAGCACCAATGTCAAGCGCAAGGTGGCGTCTCTGTCTCTGTTGCTGGCCATACAAACAGACCAGCTGACGGCTCTTGATACTGTAGCTGGAGCAGGACCAACTGCGAGCGCAGCTGCAGAAGCTCCAGGGCGAGCTCGAGATGCGCAAGCACGCAGAGCTTTCGACCGCATGGGACCACATTGAGCCGTCGCTGGGCCGCAACGTCATGTGGCAGCAGCAGTCAGTCATCCACTCGGTCCAGAACACGCTGCGCAAGATGAATGTCCGTTGGGTTGTTTGTATCTCTCTCCTGCGTGGGCTCTGACCAGGCTCTTCGCGTCTAGATCCAACTGCCTTGCGGCCCCATGACTCCGCGGATCCGACTGGGACGAGACCCCATGCAGCGCCAGGCCAAGCTCATGGCGCTCAAAGAGCCGCTATTGGACCGAGCGCGGCGATATCAACGAGCGCGCTACGGGAATCAGAGCGCCGTGTACAACAACACCGAGTTCCAACTGAGCGAGACGGAGCAGGGCGATCTACTCTGCACGCAGGCCGTCACGATCTGCGTGAGAGCGAGCGTTGCGCGCACGTTCGAGCGCGTCCGGTTCATCATGTGCACCATCGAGATCGCGCTCTCGGAGAAGACCGGCAACACGGCGATCCGAGAGGAGCCCAACGCGTACGCCACTGAGCCGGACGAGAGCGGCATCGCGCAGAGTAGATGGGTCATGTTCGCGCCCAATAACCTGCTGATGGAGGCCAACGCAGTATATTTCTCGTCGTTCTACGAAGCAGATCCGTCCGCAGGCACTGGCGAGTACGGCGTCGTCGCCATGTCTTCGGTGGATGAGGACGAGCTGTATCCGTATCAGCCACTGAAGCGAGCACGGCTGGATGGCTCGAGCATCCTGGTTGTAGAACGAGACCCGACAGATCCACAGATCACGATCGTCAAATACCTGGCGCATCGCAAGCTCCATCGTTTTGATCCACGGCTGCAAGTGGCGCCAGAGTGCCGATGCGAGCTGCCTCTGATGCTGGATCGCTGGTGTGACGGCATCCAGAGCATTATGCGTGAGGACTTGCTCATGCTGGGACGGGAAAGTGAATACAGAGAGGGAACGGAAGAGTAATACCAGTGCTACTGTATTAGCCTTTGATCTGTTGCCTAGTGATCAAGGAGCAACCAGGTATGGCGAGCGTGGGCACAACACTTCCACGCCATATTCAACAGATTATTGAAGCCAGTCGAGAGCATTCATCAGATTCACGACGTGCAGCTGTCCTTCGCCATGGCACAGACGGTTCTTTGAGCCAACAGACTCAGACAGCAGCAGACCACTCATGATGGCCTGCAAGCCACGCTCTGGGAGATCAACGTGCGTGCGTTTTCGACGGGGCAAATGTTATTAGAAGTATCTGGCTGGTGCTTTAACTTGTGGCTGCTGTGCAGGCTGCAGGAACGATGTGTCAACGCAAGGACCTCGCGGGAGATCGCCCTGTCAAAGAAGACGGACAGTGTGGCCATATGAAGAGACCAGCAGCGCTCCGATCGCAATCCACAACAGGATCTAACCGTGAGTCCTTCAAGCAATCTGTTCTTGGAGTCCAACACAATGCTGTTCTCCAAGAAACTCTACGGAGTGGTTGCGTTCGTGGCTGTGGACCAGGACTATTAGCTGCACGATACAGATTGGGACGCAATGATATGACAAAGACCCGAGAACTACGTGCGCTTGGACTCCACCAGCGTAGTGTTGATCGAGAGAGAACCGAGAGCTCTCGACCGATCGGTGGTCTAAAACTTCTCTTAACCACAAACTGTATCCGTCCACGTGGGTCTCACCCCTGAGATGCTTTGCCGCCTGCCTGTGATCCTGGAGCGATGGTGCGACGCTTCTCTGAGCATGATGCGCTATTCGTTGTGCTCGACCGAGTTCTCTGATTATGCTGCAGCACTAAGGCCCAATTGCGAGGCCTGACCAGTGCTCAAAGAAACGTTAGCACGTTCAGTCTGCCTCAGACTAGCGGTAGAAGCACAGACGTCGAGATCGCTTGCTCTGTGTTCGATTCCCGCACTGGATTTGGATCTCTGGTCACGTCAGTCGCAGTCGTGGCTCGTGTTGCGTTCTTGAAGAACGAATTCTGCATCCGCACCTCCAAAGGCGACGTCACGGGTCGAAGACCGACGTTCATCTTGTGGCCGCGACGCGCGTATTTCTCGTAGAGACTGAAATCCACCAGAGTGTCATGCTTGGTATCGTCGCCGTATTCAGGCGATGGCGTCAAAGAGCCCATGAGCGGACGTGAGAGGACTTTGGTGGCGAAATAAGCTTGGCGGTCGCGATCTTTCTTAAGCTCGTGCCATTTCTCCTTTCGAGTGGTCGCAAAGTGCTGCACGATCGTGACAAATTCGTCTTGGAACTTGTCGGACGCTAACAACGCATCGGTGTCCCCACGGCTCGCATACTGTGCTTCCGCTTGCTGCTGCTCCTGGCCTCTTCGCAGCTGTTTCCTTCGCTCATCAGCTCGTAGGCGCTCGCCAAACTCCCGAGCAGCAAGCGAGAAGATCTTTTTCGGCTTGCTCTTTCCAGGCAAAACCGGCGGCGGAGTCTGTCGAGGCTGCTTTCTGGACGCAGATTCTCTCGTTTGCAGCACTGGAGACGCTCCTGCAGCCGATTGGGCCATGGCAGCTCTTCGCTGGTTCTTCTGCTCGCGTCGCTTCTCGTAAATGTGCTCAGCCAGATCCGTTTTCAGCGTCATGAGCTCCTGTTCCGCCGCATGCAGGCGAGCAGTCAGCAAAACGACTTCGCCAAGTGCAGCGACGTGTTTGTGCGTGACACGATCCCTTTCTGCGAACGCAAAGTTGCGCTGTGACTCTGCGATGGTAGCGGCGACTTCGGCTCGCTGCCAGTTGTGCGCCGCCTCCTCCTGCTTGCGCACAGACTGCTGCATGGCGAGCAGGATCTCATCTCGATGTTTCAGCATGGCTTCTGCCTCTTGCTTCGTCTCGTGCTGGATGCGCTCGGCCTTCGCTCGCTCAATCAGTGCAGTCTGGTAGTCATTTGTCAGCGCATCGAGCGCTCTCTGGACCAGCGCTCGGTCAGCTGTGATTTCGTCGCGCTCGACTGTCGCAGTCTCGAGCCTAATACTGCACAGCAAATGTGCACTTTTCTCCTCCTCCAGACGCGTGCTAGTCTCGTGAATCTCCTCTACGAGCCGGTCGTGCGCCAGCTTCTTCTGCTCGTACTGCTGTCGCGACTGCGCGAGCAGCAGCTTTAGATCCTCAATCTGGATCTGCAAATGACCCAGCTTGGCTTCCCAGACGCTGGGAGCGCCGCGCAGACGGATGACCTCGGCAACAGACGAGTGGCCCCAATGCGTCGCAAGATCCAGCGCCGTGCAGCCGGCTGCGTTCTTGGTCTTGAGACTAGCCCCCCTTGCTAGTAGCAGCTTGACAATCTCCATACGGCCCCAGAAGCTGGCGAGATGCAGCAGCGTCTGACCGCCAGCATCGAAGTGATCCACGTCCACGCTTTCGACTTGGAGCAGCTCTTGCACACGGTCTATGTCATTGTCGAAAATGGCGTCTCGCAGCGACTCGTAGTGGTTTTCGCCCACGACCATGACCTCTGAATGACTGATATGGCTACATTTCCAGCCAATCAATCACACGACGTATCAAGCTCTAAACATAGGTACACGCGGCCTGAAAACCGCCTCTGGGTTATTCGAGCTCTGCTTCTCAAGCTCAGCCGCTTCACCACAGCTATTATGATGGAAGAGACGGACATGGACAACTTCGCTGATCGCCTCAAGCACGAGTTTGAGGACCGCGCATCGGATGGCGACATGGACGAGTCGCAGGACTGGTTTGTGAACGACAAGCCAGATTTGGAGCGCGCACCGTCGCCTGTGGCCTCAGAACGCAGTGAGAAGGACGTTCCTCCAGCCTCTTGTTCTCCGAATGCAGCAGCAGTGGCGGTGGCTCCGCCGACCAAAGAGCCGTCTGGTAAAGTTCTTCCAGCCAAGCGATCCAACACTGCCGCTACAAGTGACGATGTAGGCTTCGCTTTCTTGCTGATAACCACGCGCTTCAAAGCCCTTACAGCTTGTTGAGATAGGATCCGGATGAGTGTTCGCACACTGAAGGTCGTACGTCCTTCCTGCACCATTGCCCGTCCACTGTGGGTATCCTGGTCATGGAACTCCGCACGGGTGAACAGGTGTGATCACACAATCACAATTAGACCGTCTCGCTTGGTGAACTGATTGAATGCGCTGTGCTAATAGATCACACAGAAGCGCTACGGGTCCAAGTTCTTCCGCATTTATCTGCCGCAGGTGTCCGAGACGCAGACGGACTTTTGTCTGTTCGCACGGAAGCGAATCGACAAGCACAAGATCCGATTCAGGTGCCAGTCTCTCTGTTAGCATTCGCTATTGAAGCTATCTCTGACGACTGTGACTTGGCTCAGCTTGGACGAGTCCACGATGTCCAAGTGGAACAACCCGTGCTACGGAGGCAAGGTTGTGATGACTCCGTCTCCGCAAGCCAGACGGTTCAAGGTCGCGGTACCGCTGAACGCCAACCGCATCCAGTTTGACATCGCTCAGGAGGCTCGTAAACAAGAGCTGATCGTGAAGCTCAACGCGCAGGTGCGTCTCTATCGCTTAGATTGCTTTGGGACAAGATGCAACTCATTTCCTGGGTCTTCTTGTAGACCAAACGGTTCAATCTGTTCCGCAATCGCAGCTCCTCCGACCCCAAGCCAGAGACCTACCGGTCGCTTGTGCAGGTCTATGGTGCCAACGCTGTGTTGTATGGAGATAAGCGGCCTGACACTCGTTCGATGGATGGCAGAAATTCATCAACCCCCTTGCAGACGTACGCTGCTTGGATTCCAACAACACTCTCTTCAGGGTCGAGAAGGAAGGCGTCAGTACCTGTGGCGATAGTCTCTGTATAGATAGATGCTGAAACTAATGACGTTGTGCTTGTAGGAGGTCGGATCGGAGAAGTACATCGTCACGTACATGCGGCCTTTCTCTCTTTTCGTGAGGTACCACTGTGACTCTCCATATCTGATTGCGTTCATAGCTTCTAACTTAAAATATGCTTTTGCTGTAGCTGCTGCATCGCTGTGGGTCTTGAAGCGCATTTACTAGAGTAATGGCTACATTGCCAACTGGCTCTCTTCACGCTGTTCTACCCAAAAAAACTAACTTCAAAGGAAACAATAAATCCAAAAGCCCAAACATGCAATAAAACCCAGATTGTGCTTCAGTTATTTCATGTCGCATGTGGTCGCGTAATTATTATTAGAATAGAGAACTCTTGGACTATACGCACGTGCTGGCGATGGAGCTTCACTCGCCCTGCGGCGCCGACGAGATGCCGATGATGGCCTCCGCGCCTCCGCTGCTGTCTGCGACCGACACTGTGGCCCATGACCTGCAGCCCATGGTCTTTGCTCGACCGCCTGCGCCTCCGCAGTCGCGCGACGTTCCCATTAAGCAGGAGATCAAACAGAAGACCAAGTACCAGGAACAACAGCAAGCGAGACAAAGCGAGCCACGGCCGCGCAAGCGAAGGTTCCGCAAGGCCACGCACACGATACGCAAGGTGAGCTGGTTATGAGGCTGGGGAGAGGAGGAATGGCTTGTTGAGTGTCTGGGTTTGCCTGAGATCAGGAGGAGAAGCTCGCGCTTCTAGAACAGCTGAGCGATCTCCAGGCACAGGTCGATCGTCTGCAGCAGCAGGTGCGCAACACTTCACCGGAGGAACAGCACCGACTGCAGGTGGAGCACACCAACTACGCTCTTCATCAGTCACTGCGGAACCACAATCTGGCGGTCGCCAGTGCGCAATCCATCTTCTCAGACTTCCTGGTGCGTTCTGTGCGCGTCCGACTGTCTTGTGGGCCTTTACTGACCTCTTGTACTTAAATAATGACCAGAGTTTGCAGCAGCAGAGTCCGCTGGACACATACATCCACTTGCGCTCCGACTGGGCGCAGCGTCGCGCCACGTTGTATGCGATGAAGTCTGTCAAGATCGCGCAGGCACAGCGCTTCCTGGCGCACCGTTGCCGATTCGTGGACCCACTTCGCGCATTCACGGACCATCAGATGTTCGAGACCACAAGCGGGGACTTCTGCTCCGTGCGGTGCCACGTGATCAGGTTCGACGGCGCGCACAGCGTCAAGCAGGTGTTCGACGTACTGAGCTTCCAGATGTGCAACATCGAGATCCACCTCTCGGAGCAGTTGGGCACCATCACGGTCCGCGAGGACGACGACAACGGCGACAAGGGCATCTCGCAGAACCGCCTGGTGACCACCACGCCCTGGGGCGTGCGCTCCGAGTCCAACAGCCTCTTCTTCTCGGACTACCGGCTGTGCGACCTCGAGTACGGCGACGGTCACGAGTACGCCATCTTCGTCTTTGACTACGTGAACCAGGACGACCTGCATCCGTATCGGCCGCACGAGCGCGTGTGCAAAGAGGTCTCGGGCGTCATGCAGCTCAAGGCCTATCGCTCTGCGCCCTCGGAGGAGCTCACTGTGGTCATGCAGCGCTTCTCGTTCGTGACCATGCGCAAGCCGGCCTTCCCGGTCTCAAGCGAGACATGGCAGGCCATGAAGGAGAACGTGGACCCGTGGAACGAGGCCATGGTCCGGTCCGTTGTCGATAGTCTGCGCTCTAGCAACCCCCCGCCACTGTAACTACCTCATACTTGAGACTGGAATATCTCTCGAGCTTCCATGCGTTAGGCAGCCACGTCGCCGTCGTCGATAGAGCGTAACCCTCTGGTTACGCTTTATTACTGGCCTGTGATGCATCTGGCTGTTTGCGCCAAAGAGTACCGTGTTCCCGAGTCGGTAGGACGACATGATGCTGCGAGACGGGACTCTGGCGACTGGTGTGGAGGCCGCGCTGGCGCAGCGCAGGGATTCTGTGGACACTATAGACACGGAACTCGAGTCCGCGAGCGACCGGTCCTCGCACGGAGGCTCGCCCGCGGCCGATTTGCGGCTTTCGGGCGCCGCCAACGGGTCTGTCCACGCCCTGCTGGCCCTCAAGACGCCCACGCTGCCGCTGCTGCCGGCCAGGAAAAGCGCCAAAAGCACCAGCGGACGGAGCCCCAGAGCTGCACGGAAATGTGCCGCCCCATTGTCCAGTCCGATCGCCAGGAAGAGGAAGCCGGAGCCCAGCGGGACGCCGACAGAAACTAACGGCGGCACCTTACAGCAGGCACCGAGAACACGGAAAGCGACGCATTTGGTGCGAAGGGTGAGTATGAATGGCGCTTAGAGGCTCGACTGATTGCATGGCTCAGCTGGGATTTTATAATGCAGGAAGAGAAAGAAGAGCTGCTGAAGCAGGTCGGAGAGCTCGAAGGCCAGATGATGCATCTCAAACGCCGCGTTCTGGCTCGGGAAGATTGCAATGGCCAGACGTGCGCGCAGGTGCAGGTGGCCAATGACATTCTGAGAGACACGATCCAGAGCCAGGAAATCGCGCTGGCACGCATCCAAGCCATGCTCTCGAAGCGGAAGGTAGCAAATCTCTGATGATCAGCAGTCGTGAGTCGTTCCGTTCTAATCAATTGATGTGTGTCTCCCACAGCGAGAGACCATGCTGGGGCCTATTGAGACAGTCATCGAGTTGGGCACCGATCGAGCACAGCGCAAGGCCACGCTCTTGGCGCTGCGGGACAAGAAACTGCGCAATGCACAGCGGTTTATCGAGAGCCGTTGCCATCTCTACGACCCAGCCAGTCCGATCATCGAGTTCCAGCAGTTTGAGACCGAGCAAGGCGACTTTTGCTCGGTGCACTGCTCGCGAGAGCAGTACGAAGGCTTGCAGAGTGTGCAACAGGTCTTCGACGTCCTGCTTTTCTCGATCCGCAACATCGAGATCAATATCTCGGAGAAACTGGGCCATCTCACCATTCGAGAAGACGACGACAGCGGCGACAACAACATCTTCCAGAACCGATTGGTGTCCACCACGCACACGGGCTTGCAGCTCGAGTCCAACACGGCCATGTTCTCTGGCTACTTTGAGAACGACCCAGACCACGAGGATGTGGGCGAGTACGGGATCATTGCGGTTCAGTGCGTGGCCAAGGACGACCTGTATCCCTACCGACCGCATGAGCGAATTCGACGCGACACGACCGTGATCATGCAGGTCAAGCCGTACATGCGCCAGATCACAGACTTTGACGGCCGAACGAGACACCAGCACGGAGTCGTGGTCACCCGATGGCACCAGGCTCGAGTCTATCGACCCGAAATGCCAGTGTCCACTGCTGTCTGGAATGAGATCAAGGTCTCTATGGAGCGCTGGAGAGAGGTCATGCAGCTCAATGTGAAGGAAGCTCTGCGGTTCCACATGTAGGGAAGCTTTCTTGTCTTGTGAGCCTTCGATTGGATTCGATGGCTCGTCGCTCAACTTGAGGGAATATATTCCGTATTTTATCAGATGATAAGAATATACTCATTTGTTACCGATCAAATTGTTGTAGATACCGGTTTCCAACCCTCGTTCGTGTCGTCATACGCGAGGGAGGTTTACGCGCGCTGCATGGCGTCCGTCATGAGCCACACGCCAGTCCACAGCGTAAAGACCGGAGCTGCCCGCGTCCGCACACGTCCCTCCACGAACGCTGCATCTATACCAACTGAAACTATGACAGCAACGACTCTGTGCGAAATGTCGCCATGTCGAGAGAGTGGCGCTCGCAAGTCGCGCGCGTCAGCCAAGAAGCGGAAAGGCGCGACGCAAGAGCAACAAGTGGATAAACCGAAGCTGCGGAAGAAGACCGAAGTCGCTCGAAAGGTGAGTCTGGAATGGTGTATCAAGAATGAGCTGCTGGGTGTTTATGTTGCGCTATGCTAGGAAGAGAAAGTTGAGTTGCTGCAGCAAACAGCCGAGATGGAGACCAAGATCGCTGATCTGAAGCGCCACGTCTTCACGCAAAACGATCTGCTCACGCTGTCCTGCGCTCGAGCCACGAATACCTTCCTGCTTGAAGCCGTTTACGAACAAGAAGCCTACCTCGCGCGGCTTCAGGCCATGCTGCACACGCACTCGGTACGCCTTATGCTTCTACGTCTACGTAATAACTGTGGCATTGAAGTGCTCTCTGTGGATACAGCGCCACATGCGACTGGGGCCAATCGAGTCCAAGATCGAACTGGGCCGCAACTTTCTCCAGCGCAAGTTCCTGCTGATCTCTCTGCGACGCAAGAAACTGGACAACGCCAAGCGGTTCCTGGACTTCCGCTGCTCCATGTACAGCGTCTCGAGGCCAGTACTCGAGTATCTGCAGTTCGAGACGCTCACAGGCGACTTTTGCGCTGTCCACTGTACGAGAGAGCAGTACGAGGACATCCAGAGTGTCAAACAGGTCTTCGACCACGTGCTCTTCTCCATCCGCAACGTCGAGATCAGCATCTCCGAGAAACTGGGCTACCTCACGATTCGCGAGGACGACGACAGCGGCGACTACGACATCTTCCAGAACCGCATTGTATCCACGACGCCCATGGGCGTTAAGCTGGAGTCCAACTCGGTGCTCTTTTCGCAGTACTTTGAGCGCGATCCAGACGGCAAAGAGACCGGAGATTACGGTGTCATTGCGCTTGAGAGCGTCCACAGTGACGAGATGTATCCGTATCGTCCCAAGGAGCGGATCCGACGTGACACGACCGTTCTCATCCTCATCCGGTCCTTCATGCGCAAGATCACAGAGCCCGACGGCAGCGAGCACGAGCAGCCGGCGGTCGTGGTCTCGCGATGGTACATGGGTAAAGTGCATCGGCCGCAGCTGCCGGTATCCACGGCGCTCTGGAACGACCTCAAGGACTGCGCGGAGCAGTGGCACAAGACTGTGCATCTCATAGAGCGTGGAGGTAGACCTCTGCTGTGATAACATGGGTTCACTTGTGCCCAGATCAAACCGGTATTCTACCGGTTTAAAAATCAAAATGGTCATACTTGGCAGACGATTACGCCATTTGCATGCCAATGCCGCAGAGCGCGCTCGAGGCGCTGGCCGTGCAGGCAGCCGCTGCAGCCATTGACGCGGTGGCTGCCGCGCAGAGGAGAGACAAGACGCCACGCCCCAGACCTGCGGCTTCTGTAGGTAGAGCTGAAGAGCCACGAGCGAGCAGCGCCGATCTGGTGGCGTGTGACACTCCAACAAGTCCACCCGAAGCCTCCTCAGATAGATTCAAGCCCAATGTCCCTGCAGACTCGAAGAAACGACGGCGAGAAGGCCCGACAAAGACTCAGGAAACTCCAAATGAGCAGCCCAAAGCCATGGCGACGTACGCTGCACGAAGGGTGAGTCTGTGGCTGCATTATGGGTACTTCGAAGCGATCTCTGATGCTCCCTTGGACTCATCAGGAGGAGAAAGCGGAGCTACTGCGCAAGATCAGCGATTCAGAGTCAGAGCTGACGGACTGGAAGCGCCGCATTGTCACACAGCAAGACATTCTCAGGCTGGCTCGAGTGCGAGCGTCCAACAGCTTCATGCGAGAGGCTCAGTTCGATCAAGAGATTGCGTTTGCGAGACTTCAAGCGATGCTGTACAAGCACATGGTAGGCTCCATCCATGATGCAACGGCTATCGCCACTGTCTGACAACAATTCTGCACAGCGTGAGTGTCAAATTGGTCCAATCGAGTCCAATATCCAGCTGGGCAGAAACCGAGCGGAGCGACGTGCTGCGTTGAGCGCCATGAGACCCAAGAAGCTTCGCAACGCCAAGCGCTTTTTCGAGCTCCGATGCTTCCTCTACAGTCCGTCCAGTCCGTTCACTGAGTTCCACCAGTTCGAGACGATGGCGGGCGATTACTGCGCCGTGCATTGCACGAGAGAGCAGTACGAGGAAGCGCAGAGCGTCAAGCAGGTGTTCGACCACCTGCTCTTCTCCATCCGCAACATTGAGATCAACATCTCGGAGAAGCTGGGCTACCTCACGATCCGAGAAGACGACGACAGCGACGACGGCAGCATTTTCCAGAACCGACTGGTGTCCACGACACCCATGGGCGTGCAGCTGGAGTCTAACTCGGTGCTCTTCTCGGGGTACTTTGAGCGCGATCTTGACAACCCCGAGGCCGGTGCATACGGCATGTTCGCTCTTGAGAGCGCCTGCAGCGATGATCTCTATCCTTATCGACCGAAAGAGCGGGTCCGCCGAGACACAACTGTGATGATGCTTGTGAGGTCATTCACGCGCACCATCCAGGAAGACGACGGCAGCGTACAGCATCAGCCTGGAGTCGTAATGACACGATGGCACATGAGCAAAGTCCACAAACCACAAATGCCGCTGGGCGCGTCTGTCTGGAATGAGCTCAAGGAGTGCGTGGAGCAATGGCGCAAGGCCATGCAGCTCACGGAGCGAGGCGGAAGTGCAGCATTGTAGAAATGATTGGGAATTCTAGCACTTAGATATGGTATTTGACAGTAGATAGCTGATTATTCCATTGGCTTTTCAATTGAAATGTAGTCCAGCTCTACAGTTCAGAACATCCTCTGCGTGCTACGACCACGGGTCGGCTCAAGTGCCCGGACGGCACTATGTGACTACGCTGAGTACGTGAGTGTCGCAGCCTTCCACACTTTCAAACTTCCGAGTAACCTCTCTTCCGCCATCGCTGTTCCAGTGTCGGAACGACGGGCACTCACTCCACTGAAGGAGACCGACGTCAAGCCCGACGACGTTTAATGTGAGTGGCCTGGTTCATTTGATCATTCAGTTCTTTCGCGCGTTTCTAGCGCAATAATGTAGTGCGGACACGAGGAACAGGCTGCCATTGTCGCTGGCTCGTACAGACATACTGCTGATTACGGCCAACGCTGCTAACGTACAATTCTACCTGTTCTGATAAAGATGTGCACTTCAACTAGCTGATCCGGGTCTCTAGTGCTACGGCAGTCTCATCGGTAGCGTCCTGGAGATCAAAATGATGAGAGGTGGTCGAGACGATCAAAAACCCAGTGGCGGAGGCCTGAAATGTGTGACGTGGCGCTTCCCATAAATAACCAATGGACACTTTACGCTGTTATTAATATCTGCTGATATCATGGATATCCGAGTTGCCTGGTCTTGTTCAGCTGCATCACAACTCAGCAAAGCGCACTTGCATCTTGGTTCGCATCTGCCGAGCGTTGTGTGGTGTACAGTATGAGCACTCGAGGCATTCTGAGTGTCACTTTGTTCGCCTTCCATAAATACGGTTCTCCCATAAATCCGGCGCTGTAAGCAGGGCGTAAACGCTGTTTTGGATTACGCTCCAGGTCACAAAAAGTGGGAGACAGAGGGAGGCGACGTGCAGCTCACTCTGGCATTCGCGGCGCAGGCAGCAGCAATAGGAGGCAGCATGGCTTGGAGGGGCGACGGCGAGACAGCAGCAGCAGGCAGTCACCAGAGCATTTCGTTGGGCGAGTGTACCGAGACGGAGAGGGAGTCGAGCGACCGATCGTCGCATGGCTCTCCTGTGGAGCAGCTGCAGGCAGAACCAGCTCATACGCTGGGAGATCTTTGGGGCCAGCGTTTAGCGGCATATAGCAGAGCGCCGACAACCATGAACCAGAGTAGTGAAGCCAAGAGGACCCGCGTCGGCAGGCCGCGTAAGAAGCGTGACGCGAGTGAGCTCAGTAGTCCAGCACCCAAGCCGAGACGCGTGCGCAAGGCGTCGCACTTGGCTCGACGAGTGAGCCTTCTCTGATTCCTAAGGAGGGAAATTGAGTCCAACTCACGCCATTCGTTGTTCATAGGAAGAAAAAGAGTCGCTGATGAGCCAAATCGCCCAGATGGAGTCCGCTGTGGAGTTCATGAAGCGCCGCATTCTGTCCAAAGACGAGAGTCACACGCTTGCGGAGGCGCAAGTGACCAACGATGTTCTTCGAGACACAGTCTACTCGCAGGAGACCGCGCTCGCGTCGCTCCAGGCCGTGCTCTCGAACCGGACGGTGAGAAAACACCGCTCTGACCAACTGGAGGGTTCTCAATGCTAACGGTGGCTGTGCTCACAGCGCCAGACGATGATGAGCCCCATCGAGTCCGTCATCGAGCTGACAACCGACCGAGCGGAGCGTCGAGCGTCACTGCGCGCCATGCGAGCCAAGAAACTATGCAATGCGCAGCGGTTCATAGAGCTCCGGTGCTATCTGTACAGCCCGTCGAGTCCGATCGTGGAGTTCCAGCAGTTTGAGACTTCGACAGGGGACGTCTACTCGGTGCACTGCTCACGAGAGCACTACCAAGGCGCTCTGAGCGTCAAGGAGGTCTTCGACACGCTGCTCTTCGCTTTCCGGCATATCGAGATCAACATCTCAGCTCGACTTGGTCACCTCACGATCCGCGAGGACGACGACAGCGGCGGAGACAACATCCTCCAGAACCGACTGGTGTCCATGACGCATCTGGGCATCGCCATTGAGTCCAACTCGGTGCTCTTCTCAGGGTACTTTGAGAACGACCCGGACCACGAAGACGTGGGCGAGTACGGCATCGTGGCGCTCGAGTGCGTGGCCAAGGACGATCTGTATCCGTACCGCCCCAATGAGCGCGTGCGGCGAGACACGACCGTGATCATCCAGATCAAATCGTTCCTCAACACGGTCGCCGATGCAGACGGAAGAACGCGACAGATACCGGCAGTCGTGCTCACGCGGTGGTACATGGCCAAAGTCTATAGACCGCAGATCCCGGTCTCGAGCGCCGTCTGGAGCGAGATCAAAGTCTCTATGGAGCGCTGGCGGGAAGCCATGCGGCTGAATGTCATAGAGGCGTTGAATATCAAAGCGTGAACAGGACTGGTCAAGCCTGTATTTTTTCATTCTGTTCTTGAGTTACTGACGAGACCAAGACTCACTGCGCGACGTGAGCTCGAGATACTTTTTGAACGCGACAATGCCGTCAGGCGTGAATTCGTCTGCGCGCTCTAGGATCTCCTGCGCTGTCATCTCTAGCACTTCGTCCACTTCTTCGACCTGCAGCACGAGCGGTGCGTCGTACGTGCACTCGAAGAGCCCGCCCCAGACGCGACTGCGGTCGTCTCCGTAGTAAAACGTGCCGAGCGACTTGAGTGGTACGCCCTTGACGCCCATTTCCTCCTCTGCCTCGCGCTCGGCGTTCACGTCCATGGACTCATCGTATTGCACGACGCCGCCAGCCATCGGGTCCAGTTTGCCTGGGCAGTAGTCCTTGATCATCGTGCGGCGCTGGACCAGGAACGTTCCGCTACGAAGGATAGAACACTCACGGTCGGTCCTTGGAGCTGCTGGCAGTCGGAGCGAGACTCACCTGCTCTTCTTGATGACGATGTAGCTTGCGCGATGCGGCAGATTGAAGGCGCGCTGTGGCAGCCGAAGCGCAAGAGGCAGCGTCAGCAGATAAACGGCGCGAAGGAGCGAGAGAGATGTACCATGACGGAGCGATCGGCCTTGCCAATGACTTCGTTCGTCGCTTCGCCTACGATGCAGACCTGGAGACAGATAGGGGGCGACTGATAGTGAGACGATCCATTGGTGCAGTGGGCGTCTGGGCATTCTGCTCTCTGAAGACACAGCAACAGGTTCCCCACCTCTTCCTTGGCGCTCAGCGACATTACAGCTCAATAGAATCAGATCGCGAACTGACATGCTCAATCTGATCGGATGCAGGCCTCAATAAGGCGTGGTACACTGTACCGGTACAGGGCCTACAAATAGCTGCTGAGCTTTGCATGATCTGGTCCTGCAGGTCTGAAATCTCCTTATGTATGGATCATAGTCAGTTGATACGCTCTTACATCAGTTAGAAGGACAGCTCAATCCCACGCACACGCCGCACTGTGTTGGTTGCCTTGTGGGGTTTCGTCTTCGTCTTGGAGCTTATCTGGCATCGGGTTATACTATTCCTAGAAACAGAAAGTCCAAAAATCTAATCGCGACATGACCTATTAGGCTTGTAATATCGTAAAACCCATCTCAATATTGGGTTTTACAGCTGGAGCATGTAGCCATTTTCATGGTCTCCGTTACGTCATAACTCCGCACGAGTGAGGCTTATGGGGATCACCATCTCTTCCAGGAGCGCAACTTCGTCTCTCGTCCTGTGCAGATCTGGAGACGACGCAGTGCGGGGGCCCTTGAGCAGCTGCACCAGTGAGTTCGGTGCTGCGTCCAGCCCCTTGGGTTTCCTGTTGGCAGCCGCTTCCAGCTTTCTGCTGCTCTCAGGTTTGACGATCATGCGCTGAGCTTTGCCCGTGAGCGGCTCATGGGCGAAATCGCAGCGCTCGTCGCCGGAATTGAGCAGCTTGGGCGGCTTGTAGAGATTGCTGAAGCCTCGCCAGAGGCCGAAGGCTGGCGCTCCAGAGTCCTGAGGGGACAGTTGCTTGTATATAGGCGACTTTCTGGTCGGTGATACCGATTGCGGAGCGGGAATGCCATTGCTTGAGGTGGCACTGAAGCTGTTGGACGTCTGGAGCCTTCGGGGACTCGTCGAGGGTGATGGCGTGCTGTACTTGGCCAGCTTCTTGTAGAACTCGAGCTCGTCCGAGAGCAGTCTGCACTTCTCCTGCGACATGACGATCTGCTGTTTGAAGAGCCCCTGGTACTCTTGCAACGAGTTCTGTAGACAGCTGATGTGGGTCTCCTGGTTGCTGAGCCGCGTTTCGCATGCTCGATTCTTCATCTCAAGCTGGTTGCACGTCACATTGCACAGATTCGCCTGGAACTCGAGCTCCTCGACCCGCGTCTTGAGTCGAGCGTTCTCCAGAACGATCTGGTAATGTTCTCCTTCGAGTGAGAGCTTGGTGCTCTCGGAGAGGTAGTGCAGCTGCAGCTTGAGCTCCACAATCTGGCGAGACAGTGCCTCTGCGTCAGTGCGATGCACGCAGGGCACGATGTCGGTGCACTTGCTGCACGGTGCCAGCTCCAGCGGCTCCAGATGATCGGCCTCCGCTACTGCTTCCAACGTGAGCTTCGTGGGAGATCCTGGTGCAGACGACGCACTTTGAACTGGAGTGTCGTCTGTCTCGGGACGCTGCTCGAGCGCTTGCTGCCAAGTCTCGCTTTGGACCCACATCTTGAGCGACAGCACGTCGTTCGCATCCTCTTCACTTGAAGCCCCGCGAAGACTCAAGACGGGACGTCCGGACGAGAAATCGACGACGACCTGGTCCAGTTTGCTCTCGAGCGCTTCCAGTACGGCAAACAGCCGAGTGTTTTCCTCTTCTAGAGCCTGGTTGGCTTGATCTAGCTGCTCATGCTGAGCGATTGCCTGCTGCAACGGACTACAGACCTCTTCTGTCTCCTCGTGATCCCCTTCAGCCTCGATTTCCTCTGCTTGGCAAGCGCAGCGATCACACAAAGCTCTTTGCTGCTCGACTGGGCTCTCTTCAAGCACTTGGCCAGAGTCCTCTTCGACGCCACATTCTTGCTGCATAGCGTCATCATGTCCCTCCTCTTCCTGCTCTTGCTCGTCCTGCTGGACGTTTGCGCTTTCCTGGTATGCGGCCGACAGCAATCGCTGCAGTTCGTCGATCTTTCGGTTCTTCTCATCCATGTCCGTCATGGCCTGCTGATACAGCTCCTTGAAGACGCCGCCAGGGCCGAATCCTCCACTGCTGCTGCTGCCACTGAGTTCCTGTTTGCTGGTCACAGGATTCTTGATCTCTTTAGCCCGCAGTCCAAAGCGCAAGGTCGAAATGGTCTCTGGCATGTTAAAGGAGCTGCATGAAGCAGCGAGAATGAGACACGTCTTGGCCGTACCGCCCAATGAATCCTGCAACAACCGAGACAGCTTCGAGTCGCGATACGGGACGTGCTTCTTGCCGTCGCCAAGCGCCTTGATCACGTTGCTGAGCGCCGAGAGCGACTTGTTGATGGCCTTGGCCTCCTGTAGCACTCGCCCACTGGCGTTGGTCTTGTTCACCAGCTCCGAGCCAGCCAGATCGACGATGTACATGGTCGAGCGAGCCGTTCTGGTTGCACTCGTGATCATCAGAATGCTGTGACTGCGACTCGAGTCCTTGTTCATGCGCGTGGAGGCAACAGCACGATTGAGAGTTCCAGTACGCACGAGCTCCATCATGGCCCCAGCAGACAAGCACGACACCTGCGTCATGTCCTCGATGTACACGCCTCTTTGAGCGCTTTCACGGATCTTGAGACCACCGTTCATGGACGCAGATGTGCTGCTGTTGGCGCTGGTTGTGGCCACGAGGAGATCGCGGATCTGCTCCATGTAGATCTCCACAAAGGACGCCGTGAGCTGCGGCGGATTGTCGCGAGCTTTCATCTTGGCGGCTTCTCTATAAATGTCCTCGATCACGCGTGAGATGATGCCGCCTTCTTCCTCCGGCCTGACCAGTAGACCGTCCTTGGGACCGAGAATGGTGTGTGTCTTGCCCGATCCGGTCTGTCCATAGGCGAAGATCGTGCTGGCGAGAGCAAGAGCGACACTTACAATGGATCAGGAATAATCAATCCGAGTCGTCTCTTCTTACCAGTTGTAGCCTTGCAGGAAATCGTGAACGAGCGGCTTGGCTGTATGCTCGTAGACTTCGTGCTGCGTGGCGTTGGTGGCGAAAACGCGGTCGAAAGTGCAGCGGATCTCGTCCACGTCGCACTGCTCGTTGCGTAAGTAGAGCGTTCGTCCGTCGATCACAGTCGTGCTGAAGCAAATGCCAAGAGTGAGTCGCCGCCAGAAACAGACACACACAGTAACAAGTCGCACCATTCAGTCGCGCCTTCGCGCTTCTCCAGCGCATTCTGCTGCCGGAGTCGGCAGTAGACGCGGATGTTGGACAACTCGCCAGGGGCGTTGACGCTGGCAGTCGCCATCATGATCGATTAGCCTTGTCCACACGACCGAGCGCTCTGTTGATGTTGATGCGCGTTGGGGGCCAACAGAAATAGTAGCGGCCAGGTGCTATTTGCGTCCAACTCTGAGTCTTTGCTTGCGATGGGGAGTCAGTTCAGGTCGAAGCACGCTATATGGACTTGAGCCAACTAGATGCACAGCCAAACAAGAATGTTGCTGTCTTTGAAGAACTACGTACGAACAATCGAACCTACGAAGATGGTTTTCAGATAGTAGATGCTATTACGACATTACAACTACGAGAGCACTGTATCAAGTGGAACGTTTAAACTTCCTCAATGAGTTTCTTCTCATTCGAACCGGGAGAGTCCACGTCCACGATCTTGGAGCGCGGGTACACGAAGATGAGAACCACTTGAACGATGCACAGGCAGCACGCGATGCAGTTGGGCGTCAAAACGAAGT
>JAADVW010000046.1:0-90073 GCA_023335875.1 Elongisporangium prolatum | reverse complement strand
TTGATCTTGCTTGGAGATGTTATCGCAAATATTCGCGATAGTAATATCACTCAAAATTTCGCAAACACGTTTGGCGGTGGAGTGTACGTTAATGCCATTGGGAAAATGGTGTTCGAATCATCATTCGTAAGTGGAAATACAGCTGGTAAGTAGTAAATTGCTATTTACATTTCAGTGGTGTTGTGGTCTAACAATTTGATTTGCGGTGTAGTTTCAGGTGCAGGAATTTATTTCGTCGACTCAATTTTTAATATTACTGGACTGATAGTTGAAGGAGGGCTATCAAGTGGGAAAGGAAGTGGTATGGCTGTTCAAAGCAGTAACGTGTCGCTGGAAGATGTTCTGATCAGCGATAACAATGCGAACGTTGGTGGAGGGGTTGATTTGAGTGATTCTCAACTCACTTGTAATGGTCAAGTTTTGGTTCAAGAAAATTCAGCTGTATCTGCTGGAGGTATTGCTTTGAATAATTCGTCCATTATTGGTCAAGCCCTGTTGACAATTTCAAGCAACCAAGCTTACGAATACGGAGGTGGCTTTGTAGCATACGGGCAATCCAGTATGTCAGGTGCTGTCGTTCGTTCTTGTTTTGCCGTAGATGGAGGTGGTGCTTCGCTCAATAACTCTGATTTGGTGCTAAACAATGTGCAATTCCAAAATTGTGAAGCTCAGAATCGTGGTGGAAATTTGATTACGAGCTTCAGTACTTTATTAACCTCTGACGTTGTGATTGCATTCGGGAATGCGACCTACGGCGGAGGTATTTATTCGATACAGAGTGTCATATCCGGGGATATTGTCATAACATCATCGACAGCTGTTATATACGGCGGTGGAATGTTTGTACAAGAAGCTTCAAATGTTTCTGGACTTCTTATCACGAATTCGAGTGCTAAGCAAGGAGGTGGAATGTACGCCTCACAGGCTTCTGTGAATATTAGTGATACCAGACTGACAGTATCAAGTGCGAAGCTACTAGGTGGTGGCCTTTATGCGGAATCGTGCAATCTGACTATGGCAAATGTTCTTGTGGATCGTCAGAATTGTTTGCAAGATGGTGGAGGTATATACCTTTCATCGTCCACAGCTACGCATCGTAACTTGACAATTACAAACAGTAGTGCCCGCAATGGTGGCGGGATATATTTGAATAGCAGTACGCTAGTTCCATTTGAAAGATTTGATCGCTCGTACATCCTTCAGAACAATGCTACATCAAGCGGCGGGAACGTTTACATGATTGGTGTGTCTGAAATCTCTGCGCTTGATATTTCTCAAGGTTTTGCTTCACTTGGTGGAGGTTTATCAGCAAGTAACTCAACTGGACGAGCATTCGACTGTGTTATATCTGAGAACACCTGTGTCAACTTTGGTGGTGGGATTCGTGTTGAATCTAGTTCGGTGTTCGAGCTCAGCAGCATCGACATTGTCAATAACACTGCTGGTAGACTTGGAGGAGCTGCTAGTGTGGACGACTCTGTGGTTTATCACAGTCAACTGACTATTATGAGCAATTCTGCACCAAGTGGTGCCGGGCTGTACACCAGCTCAGACGTGCTTTTCGTCCCAAGTGGATTGAGTCAAGCATATTTTGCTCACAATAATCCGACAGTTTCGAAAGGAGTCGGAGGTGCCGTCTACATTGCTTCTAATAGTAATGCATCCTTGTTTCAACTGAATGTACTTGACGGTGAAGCGTACCAAGGAGCCGGCGTCTTTGTCGGAGGCGGAATACTCCAGCTACATTCATCAAGTATTCAAAGCAACAAGGCAAACTCAGGTGGCGGCGTTTACTTAGATTTTGGCAGCAATGTCACTATATCCGACTGTGATTTCATTGAGAATAGTGTGGCTTTTGAAGGTGGGGCTATAGCGTCTGGTGGAAGCCAGAGTGACCGGAGCATTCTGGTTATTAGCAACTGCTCATTCATTTCAAACGATGCAAGTACTAATGGCGGTGGGATTGCCATTTCGGATTCGACACTAACCGTTATGAACTCGCTATTTAACGGAAATCAGGTTGATACGACATCTGGTGGAGCAATTGCAGCCAAGGGCTCAAGCTTGTTTTCGATTACTACTACCCGCTTCTACAACAATACTGTTGGCAGTGAAACTGCTTCTCAAGGGTCATCACTTTTTTTCTCAGGTGGTAGCACTGGTCTAATCGCTGACTGTCTAATCATCAGTAATCGGAAATCAACAATGGCTCGTTATGGAGGCTTGATCTACGCTCAGGATTCTGGAACACAACTCACAATCGAACGAACTGAAATGAATTACGGTCAAGCATATAATGGTGGTGGCATTTACAGTTTACACGCCACGATTGTGATTGTCGATAGCTTTCTTGGTAACAGCCTGGGCTTTGAATTCGGTGGTGGAATATTTGCTGATTCTGCAGTCATCATTATCAACGACTCCACATTTTTCAGTAACTTCGCCTACTACGACGGAGGTGGCATTATCATGCAAGATGATAGTCAGCTTAATATCTCCGGGTGTTTGTTCGATCTCAACTCGGCTGATGATCGTGGTGGTGCCATCGCTCTGTCAGCAGGCACTGGCGTTAACAGTACCATTGTGAACACGCAATTCACGCGAAACACAAACCAAGGCCTTGGGTCAACCATATTCGTGGGTCGGAAGGGCTCTATGGATATGAGAAACTGTTCATTGTCCGAAAACGGAAACACGAATACTGAAGGCGGAACTCTATATGTCATTGACGGCACGGTGAGCATGGAGAACTCGATTTTTGCTTTCAATGCAGCACAAAAGGGTGGAGCCATTGAACTGAGCCGCAGCGCAAATGTAACAGCCTTTAACACTCGTTTTCAGAACAATTCGGCAACAGATCTAGGAGGGGCGATATATACATCCGTGAAAGCGAGCGCAACAGTATCCAGTAGCGAGTTCTCCGGAAATTCAGCCGTGGAAGGTGGAGCCATTTACGCTATTGGTTCATCCAGTATAATCCTGAACGATATTGTTGGCGATTCAAATACCGCTCTGAGCTTCGGAGGAGTTGTCTCTGTGGCGGCAACCGCCAGTTTAACAATTTTGGCGTCCAATTTCACCGAAAACCATGCATACACCGGAGGGTCCATATCTGTTGCTGCAAATGCTTCCATGAGTATTTCGACCAGCCGTTTTGAGAAAAGCGTTGCTAAAGACTTCGGCGGTGCAATATATATCGACACAAAGACGCACGGTATCGGCACGTCTATTGTATGCTCGAGCACAGCATTTGGCACTAATACTGCTTCAGGCGGGAGCGACGTTTATTGGGTTTACTATCCGTGGTATGTTTTCCAGTGCATAGATTGCACAGACCTGTCGCTGCAAAAGTTAGCCCAAATTGCATCCAGTGCAGCAAAAGTCACTCGAGGTTGGTGGCCGTCCAATGTGACCAGTGGTGTGAATCTTGGGAAGGCGAAACGACTATTTTCTGCGAACTCATCGGGAGATTCATCGTTGGTGTCTTCCACCTCACATTCGTCCTCTTCTTTGGTAGGTATAGAGTCGGATCCTAGTTTGTCGAGTCCTTTTGAGTCCAAGTTATGGCCGACGATCGTGGTTCGCGATTATTATGGGTCGGTTGCGAGCTACGACAACCAATCAATATGTATCGCGCATCTTGTGGGAGATCAAGACAGCTCGTTCAACTTTCTACCGATAGCTGCTGTATCCGTGAGCAAGGGTTACGTAACCATGGATGGAGCAATTATCTACTCTTCGTCCAGACCTCTGCCGTTCACTCTGAATGTGAGCTGCGATCTCTCTGATGACGTGGCCAGTTCGTTCGAAGTCCAAATCACAGTAAACAATTGCAATACTGGCTATGAAAACATCGACGGGTGCGTGACTGTCGTGATCTCAGTACGCATTTGTCCACCAAACTGATCTGGTCGTGCTTGTTAGTGTATGCGTTCAGTGCCGGAAAGGGATGTACAGGTACATTGTATGGCTGAACTGTGTTATGTTTGTTGCATTCAATTCACGTAATATTTTATGTAGTCTGGATGGAATCAAATGTTATTTGTGCCCCATTGGAGCAACGTGCGAGCAAACCGCAAGGAGTGGGATTTCGTATGGTGTTACTATCCCAAGTCGGCAAACCGGGTACTATCTCTATAAAAGTCGAAGCTCGTATTTCGCAGATTCTTGCAGCAATCCGTCGTCTTGGTCCAGTGACGATCCGTGTCGACACGTTAACCAGAGTATGATGTCTTACCGACTTCAAAATTGCTCGACAAGTCCCTCTTTCGATGCTTTTTGGAGTCGAAAACGAGTCTTTGCGTGTCTAGCGGAGAAAGAATACTACAACTGCGACGTACGAAAGAACTTTCGCACGTTTAAGTTTATATATTATTACTAACCTCGTATCCATGCACGTAGGCCCACAGTGCCTGCGTTAACGACTCGAGTGTGACGGCTGTTACATTTAGCGCAGCATCTCAGTGCGATCACGGATACTCGGGTGTAATGTGTGCCACATGTCTATCTGGCTACTACAAGGCTTCCAATGGACTATGCAAGCGTAAGAATGCGTATGGATAAATGTGACTGTGCGTACTTAACATTCGTTCTCATCTGATAGCTTGCTTGGATCCAAACGATCCAGCCCTTCGACGAACAACTTTGCTGCTCGCGATGATTCCTTTAATTCTTTGCATCATTGCGATCGTTTTGGTTTGGTTTTATCTACGCAATGCATCAGAAAATCAGCTTATGAGCCACGCAAATGCGGCAAAGAAGTACCAGATTTACAGTTCAGACAGTCGATCAAAGACGATTTTGGCGGCTGCCACATTATATGTCTTGGAGCGTGCTCAGCGCTTAGCAGCACAGACACGTCAGCGCTTTCATCGAAGCCAGACTGTGTATCCATTTTGTATTGCTCCGAAGTATATACCGGTGCCAGCACTACGAGCCGAAAAGTTCAAGATCCTTTTGGGCTTCTTTCAAGTGTTTGGAAGTTTCAAGAAACTCTACGACATCCCGTGGCCGACAGAAATGAGCGAGCTAATGGATGTTTTCTCGATCGCTGACTTCAATCTGGTGGATACGACAGGGATCGAGTGCTTCTACCAGAAGAACTATTTCGTAAATTTTCGGTATGTATTTTCGCTTTCTACTGGTATTTTTGTGTCTAAGCTGTTTATCACTAGATTATCCTTGATCGTCATCATCGTTCTCCTTTTGTACACAGGCGTGCTGCTCATCTGGGGAGTTGTATGCTATCGCGTAAAGTTGTCGACGCTGCCTCGTCACTGCGTGTTTTGCGGCCTTCCTGTTTTCAAATTGATCCGAGACAAGTCACGAACGTTAGTGCGTCGAGCAACAATGGTGTCCATGCTGAAAATTGAACGTCAATCGCAGATGGAAAGACTTCGACGACGAAGCTTCAGCACACGAATCAAAGCGTTAGCAGCGTCTAGAGCTACGAACATAATAGAACGGACAAGAGAACGGTTAGCAAGCACGCGGATTGGACGAGCCTGGAATCGGCTAGTTCGCTTAACCAGGCTACCTGCGTCAGCATCAGTGCACAAGCCCACATGTCCGACAACCCAGCAAATCGATCGAGACGTACTGGGAATGGTTGTGCGTAGCAACCTTCGTCTTTGGAGAGCTCGTATTCTCTTGCGTCTCAACTACCGGACGTACCAAAACAAGTGCATTAAGCTGTTCTTCTGGTACGTAGTTATTGTTGTCAGGAGACATGATGGGCTGATAAACGATTGTAGGATTCTGCTGTTGTTTTATCCCGAATTGTGTCAGCGCGTGATCGGAATGTTTTACTGCGACGAAATCGGACCAAACTATTTCATGAGTCTGGACAAAAGCCAACTCTGTTACGAGGGCGTGTGGCTTTTCTATTTGCCACTAGCGCTTGCATTGTGCGCTATCTGGGTCGTTGGTAAGTATTTAGCAGCAGCCGTCGTAGTCTATTCGTTGTCCTGACGTTGTTGCGGCGATCATTAGGTGTCCCGCTTTTGTTCTGGCTCATCATATTTCTCAAGCGTCGGAGTGGTTTGGAAGATAAGCTTCTGCTGCTGGACGATCCATCGAAACTACTGCTGAAAGAGCGCTTGACGCGAGAAATGCGGCAAGATCTTGTAGATCAAGGACGCTACATGGATGAACGCACGATCAAGCTGCTGGAGAACGATCTGCTGGCCGACTATCTGCAAAACGCGCGTTTGAATGTGAGAAGAATTCGAGCTGATGGCTAGAAGATCCTCATCGGCGAACTGACGATTGCCTGCTTATTTTGTAGGAGCCGAGTTTGGTGGCGCAAGTGGGCTTTATCTACCATTCATGTGAGTACTTGGCTTTATTTGCTGACTATCCAACATTACTTCTGACTAAAGGTTGATGAATGGCTCCTGTATCAGATAATCCCGCCTTCTGGTGGTTTGAAGTGTGGGATCTGCTTCGGAAGCTCTTCCTAAATTGCGTGATTGGCCTACTGGCCAAAACCGGTGCTAATCGCATCATTGCTGGGCTCATTATATTGTAAGCTACATTGTGAGTTGGTCATGACCTTCAGGTCGTTTTTAACACTGGACCCTGCTATAGCCTCGTGTATCTCTCGGTCATGCTCTTCTATCAGCCGTACAAAGAGAAGTCAGATAGTGCGCTGGCGGGAGTCACGCAGATCCAGCTCTTCATCACTCTCTTTTGTACGTGAATTGTGATGAGACTTATCGTGACCTCTCGTTTCTGATTTCGAATTCACCTGCGCAGGCGGCCTCATTTTAAAGATGGGCGTTCTCTATCTAGATCCGAGCGTGGTCTCCATGCTCACGTACGTCGCATTTGTATCCAACGCCATTACCTTGGGTTACGCTCTATTCAGCATCGTCTACGAGAAGTTTGAAGCCACAAGGAAAGTCCGCCGTCAGATCAAGGAAGAGCATCGACTCGCCATCCAGCGCCACGTCCGCAAGCTGTGGCACAGAGCCTTCGGCTTTGCGCAAACCGAGGTCTACTTGCGCGATACGGCCATCCGCCCGATGCCGGTGCTTGTAATTCTGGAGTTGGCTCGACGCAATACTGTAGAGATCAACGATCGGCGCATTCAACTTGAGCTCATGACAAGCGCGACTGGGCAAGAGGAAGCGAGTAACCAGAGCCAAGAAGGCTGAGATGGTAGATCTTAAATGCGCTAATATATTTACGTTAAGCATGGAGTTAAACGCACGACATCGGGATCACTTGTTCTTGGACTTGGTCGGCATCGTGCGCGTGACCGTGGAAACGCCGTCGACAAACTTCGTGCGGAAGACCACGTTGGCATTGTTGAACATGCCTTCTTTAAGCGAAACGACGATGAATTGCGAGTGCGAGAAATGGGATCGAATCATTTGGCCAATATTCTGGGTGTGCGAAAGATCCAGCGCAGCGTCCACCTCATCCAGAATGTACATAGGCGCTGGCTTGAACAGCAGCAACGAGAGAATCAGCGAGAGGGCAAGTAGCGAACGCTGTCCGCCACTGAGTTCCGTCAAACTCTCTTTCCACACGCCACCGAACGAGACGCGAACTTGAAGGCCGTCAAGAATTGTTCCTGCGCAATAAAGACAACGTTAGCGACATCTTATCTTAGTCATTCAAATGCCATTTCGTACCGTTGGCGGGAGGGTCCAGCTTTGCGTGGGTTCCAGGAAGCAAAGTACCGAAGATCGAGCCAAAGTCCTTGTTCACCTTCACCCAAGTCGTTTGCAAAGCTTCATTCTTCTTGGCGTCGAGCTCCTTAATCACAGTGGTAATCTTTTCTTTGTCATTTTCGATAATATGACGCTTGTTCATGAGTCCCTGATACTCCTGCTCGGCCTTTTCAATCATACCCATGACCTTCTTGTTGATTTTCTTCGAGAGAGCGCCTTGCGTTTCTTTAAGATCCAGAAGACGTCGTTTAGCGGTGGCTGGGTCGCGACGCTGGAAGTCGTAGTCCGTGTGCTCTCGACCAAAAAACTCCTTCTCGCTTTCGATCCATGGATGGGCCTTTTCCAGGTTCGTCACTTGAACCTTCGCCTCGCTTTGTTCCTTAATCAAGCGAGAGATCTTGTGCTCCGTCTTCTTGCGTTCGATGTCAAGAGCGCTCTTCCTCTTCGACAACTCGCTCTGTTCCTCGGTCAATTCTTTCAGTTGTTGGTCACACAGCGTCAGGTTGCTTCGCTGCTTGTCCAGCTTGGCTGACGCCTCTCTATGAGTTTGCTGGATATCAGCCACCTTTTTGGCCATCTTTTGTTCTTCTTTGCGCAGTGCTTCCATCTCCTTCAGGATTGTGTTAGCACTCTCGTTTGTACTCGCCAAGTCTTGCTCTGCCGATTCAAGCTCTAACACCAGCTCAGACAACTCTTGTTGAGCAACCTTAAGTTGGGCACCAATTTTCTGGGCTTCTTTCTTCGCTTTGTTAAAGCGTTCCTCCAAAACCCCAATCTTCGATTGACGAGATTGCTTTAAGTTCGTAATATCAGCCCCAAGATGCTCGACTTCAGTCCCCAATTGCTTCACAGCTTCCTTCTTCGTTAGAAGTGACTTCTGCTCTTGCTTGTACTCTTCTTCGGACGCAGCCACATCTCTTTCTAGTTGTGCATAAGCACTGTCTGCAATTCGATCATCGAGCAAACGTAGTTCATGTTCCTTGAGCTCGACCTGGTGGCTCAATTGACGGAATCGGTCTGAATCCTACAAACCAAACGGATAGTGATAACATGAACGAACAAATCCTCTTGTAAGAAAAATGGAGTGGTACCTGCTTCATGGAGTCCAAAGTTCGTGCTGCATCGTCATATTCACGCTTGAGATCGGAGAGTTGACGAGTACTTCCAATCAAGTTGTGAAGCTTCAAAAGGATAGGAGTACCGCTAGAGGGAGCAGATCCACCTTGCAACGTGCCGGCTGGATCGTAAGAATCACCTTCAAGAGTCACCGTTCGAGTCTTGATATCTTTGTCAAAAGTAACAGCCTTTGCGATATCGCTATTCTCACAAATAATAGACGATCCAAACGCATATTCCATCGCAGGGCGCATTTCTTGGTCAAAGTGAATCAATTCCAGCGCTTCCCAAACCTTGGCTCCTTGATTACGAGCCAGCTGGTGTGCCTTTTGCATTTTGCGAGGATCAACGGTGCGACTGGAGATGCGATTCAGCGGGATCATTGTGACGCGATTCATCAGTCGGCCAAACTTGAGAATATCCGCAGCTGTCTTTTCATTGTCGACAACAACTTGGTACAGCTTTCCTCCCGCAACGATTTCAAGCGCCAGAGCTGACCATTCATTCTTTGTTTCGAGTAGCTTCGCAAGAACACCCTTGACGCTGTCACGTTGAAAGTTGCGATGGGGATCCGAGTATCTGAAATCCAAGCGCGATGACAAACCAGATGAGAGCTCATCGACTTCTCGCTCACACGCCGCGATTTTGTCCTGTAAGCTCAAGACTTGGTCATGCAGGTGGCGCTCTTCATCGGGATTGAATTGGCCTCTCATGTGTTGCACTTCGCGTTGCAGGTGCTCTAATTCGCCAACCTTTCGGGATCGTTCCTGATCCAAACCGTGGTTGTTGGTCTTATTCTTCTCAAGCTGGCGTCGTCGTTGCTTGATAGTGTCCTCCATGTGTTTCAACTTCAAGTTGATTTGCTTCACTGCAGTATTGGTTTCTTGCAATTCTCGCTGCTTCAAAGCGAGGCGCTCCGAGAGGGACTCGTCGCTGTCACCACTCTGCGCCATGCCAGCATTCAAAGCTTGAATCTGCCGCTGGTATTCGCTGGCTTCCTTGTCCTTCGAAGTAAAACTGGCTTCTGTCGTCTCGACTTTTTTCTTGGCCTTTTCAATGTCCACTGACAGCAACTTCATGGCCGACTCGCTCTCAGTTCGTTGCGCAGACATGCCTTTTTCCGCTTTGACCTTTTGCTCGATCGACGCCTTGCACTGTGAGAGCTTGGTCGTGTACTTGACAACGTCCTTGCCAATTTTCTCGACGTTGTCCTTGAGATCTTGAAACTCCTGCCCCATTTCCTTGTCTTTTTGCTTCGTCAGCTCGTCAATCTTGACCTCGATCTCTTCGGCTTCCTGCTCTAGCCGCTTCTCTTCCTTGGCTGCGTCCTTCTGCATTTGGTGCATCTTCTCGACGTTGTGTGCCGTGTTCTTGAGCGCATCATGCGCCCCTTGGAAGTCGAACGCGACGCAGAACCGCTGCAGTCGCTCCATCTCGGTGTTGTTGGCCGCCCACTTGAGGTAGAACGTCTTCTCTTCGCGCAGCTTCTCAAGCGTGGGCGTGATCTCGTCAGCCAGGATCTTGTTGATCTCGTCCACCTTCTTCTCCTTCTTAAGCATCGTCTTGAGCGCCGCCTGCTTCTTGTTCTCGTACATGCGCGTGCCGGCCGCCTCTTCGATCATGCCGAGGATCTCGGGTGGCTTCATGTTGAGCACCTTGGTGATGCGGCCCTGCATGATGAGGAAGTGCGGGTTGTTCACGTTGAGCTGCACCGAGTGGAAGAGGTTCTGCACCTGGCTCACTTGCGCCGTGTGGCCGTTGATCAGGTACTTGTTTCTTCCTCCAATCACCACCTGGCGCGCTACGGAGATCTGCTCGTACTGCTCGTAGCCCACGGGCGAGCTCTTGGAGTCCTGGTTGTTGAACACGATGGTCACGCTGGCTTTGGTCACGCCGGCCTGGCCCTGCTTGTACACCAGCTCCTGGAGGTTGTTGGCGCGCACGTGCGACAGGTTGGTGATGCCCAGCACGAAGCAGATGGCGTCCAGGATGTTGGACTTGCCGCTGCCGTTGAGCCCCGTCACGGCGTTGAAGCGTGGGTCGAAGCCGCTCACCACTGTGCGCGTGGCGTACGACTTGAAGCCGTCCAGAATGATCTCATCGATGTGCATGCTGGTCCGATCCGCTTGAGCCGTCCGCCTCGTCCGCGCGCTTTTTGAATCGGACGCAAGCCATGGAGATGCGACCCGGGTCAGTTTTTTTAAACCCGGGCCGAATTCCATAAATAACTGACTGTGGTTGGTGGTAGTCGACTTACTGTAGCCGGCTAATGATCATGAAGCGCCGCAGCTCTGGATCCGATGTCGACTGAGTACATGATGCGCATGCAAGCGCTGCAGAGGAACCGCGAGGAACTGTAAGTAGTGCTGCTGTTGACACAACACCAAGACCGCGGTCATGTCTTATGGTGCTTTGTAAATTTGCTTTAGAGCCGCCCGCCGCAGAGCCATTGAGAAGCGCATGGAGCTGCGCGAAGCCATGGCCGCCGAGTTCAGCGAAGTGGCACTGCAGAGCTGTAAACTCAAGTGGAAGCGTCTACGGTCGGAAGCTGTAGCAGCAAAGACCAGGAACGACCAGTTCATTCGGTTGCTGGACGCCACTCGAGCCAAAGCCAACGACGCATGTCTACGACAGAAGAACGATCTGTCCTCAGCGCAGTCGCTCTTGGACCAGGAGAAGGAGCGGTACTTCCGTAAGATCGAGGAGGTGTATCCTGCGTGGAAGGAGCGCGTGCAGCAGCAGAGACTCAGGACGCTGCAGCAGCTGGAACAGAAGAAGCGTGCTGTGGAGAAGAGGCGGTATCTGGCCAAGAAAGTAAGGCGGAACTTAGTGGAACGAGTGACAAAGATGCAGTGCTGACGATTCTCACGCCGCAGACGTTCGAGAAGGAGCAGTCGCTAGAGGATTTGATACGTCAAACGGTACGAGGATCGCTCTTCAGTCAGTCATGTTCCTCGATCTCATCTCCGTTTCGACAGACTCACGAGATCGAGCTCTCGGAGAATCTGGAGAAGAACGAAGCGCACGAGCGTGCCATTCTGCGAAGCCAAAGCGCGACACAAGGTGCGTTCCAACTGAATCTTCTTGGCAGAGCAGTGTTAGCTAAATGGTGTGCTGTCTAGCGGTTGCGCTCACGCACAGCATTCGAGAGCACGCGACGGGAGCACGAGAGTATTTGCAACAGCTGGCTGCCGAAGAATTGAGGCAAGCGGCTGAACTCGACGAAGAAACCAACGGTGCCGAGTCTGTTGCTTGCTTCAGCGTGAGTGTGTGCCGTCTAACGCTGTTTGTGCCTCAGAGAGAATCTTCGAGACGTTTTCTCCTCGACATGCGCTGAATTCTGTTCGAGACGCCAATCGGTACGAAGCCCAAGCGAGTCAGGAGATTCATCGACTAATCGTTTGTGTGTGCAGAATGATTTCATTCGCAGAGCCGCCTGAAAGGATTGATAACGTTCAGCGGTCAATTGTCGTGCAGCTTGAGAGTTCGCTATCACATCAAAACCCACCATCTCGCGAGATCCACCAAGACCTTTATGCGCAGCTAGATTCCCAAGCTCTGGCTCAAACTCAGCGACCCAATTCAATGCATATTCTAATTCCAAGAGCTCCTGTGGCCATCTCTGAGGAATCAAGCTTTAAAGTCTGCTCCGCTAGTCCAGCATTCGCTGCAGTGGTGGCGAACTCAAGTACACAGAACGCTCTTACTGGCAATTTATCGTTGGAGACGAAGGCAGCGTCAGCAGTTGTGGCTATGAGCTCAGTGCCTGCTCCTGATGCGATTGAACAGCCGAGAGAAGTGATCAGTACTGGTATGGAGGTCACAATGTCGCCTTTGACTGTTAAGACTACCCCCATCGCTACAATAGACGAAAAGCAAGACGCAGAATCTGTTCCTGTCGCGGTGAGTGAGAACGAGAGCTCCGCTATGAAAAAAGAGTCGCCAGTATTGAGACCATTACCTACGAGTTCAATTCCAACTGTGTTGAAAGACATAATTGAAATCAGTGAGTCGAAAACTGTGGAAGACGTGAGCGTTATCATGTCAGATGCAGATGGCAGTCAGCAATTATCTCAGTCCATGGATCAATTGTCCCAATCAGCTAAAGGGTTTAGTGACGCTACGATGCCCTGCAACGTATCACTAGAGAATAAGCCTGGCTCAGTATCACCTGTTGAAGAGCGACCAACTGTCGATCTATCTCTGCAAATTGTGTATTCGTATGACTCGAACCAGTCGATCTACGCTCCAGATTGGAATCGCCAATCAGTGAATGATTTGAGCAAATCTGAAGTGATGATCTCGAACTCTCCGTCTCACAAGTCTGAGTATTTCGTCGTTGTTCAGACTCCAGCTGAAGATCACAACTCCCACGAATCAAAAGCACAGAGCCAAAATGAAGATGCGGAAGATAAATTGCAAGCCAAAACGTCTCCGGTTGAAAATGACGATAGCAAGGTTCACAGCTTTGTTAATTCATCTGTTGGTGTGTCGGTTCAAAGCCAAGATCCCGATTGGATCCAAGTACCTGTCCCTAGCATCTCTCTCACTCCAAGCAAGAGCCCAGGCGCAGCTACGAGTGACAATCTCCCTTTAAATAGTCATGATATCGTCTCAAGCGCCGTATTTTCAGAAGACTCGATGAGCATTTCTCAATCTCTTGATGTGCAGCAATCCGTTGAGCGCTCGGAATTGGACAAGCAGGAGAGCAGAGATCTCGCCTCCTCCAGCGTCTTGTTTTCAGATGATTCGCTAAGTGTGTCTGGGTTGATATCTCCGGTACGGAAAGACACCAAGCCCAAGTTTGAGACAACCGACATGGAGTCAAAAGCAGATAATGTGCCAACTGTCGCCAACGAGGTACGTTTCGGTGTGTTAAATGCCGGTACATATGCTGTTTAGTAATCGGTGCTCTTCACCAGATGAAGCACTCAGCAACAGAGAAACTCTCTATGGTGGACCGAGCCAAAGCGCTGGAGGCACTAACTGCTCGAGTAGAGGAAGGTGCGACTGATGGCGATCGGTTCAGTGGGATCTCAGATAGTTCACCGTACGACACGAAACGAGAGCTCATCAAGTACGTGTGCATTTAAAAGCTTGAGTGACGGAGTAGAGCTAATGTATGCGTTTAAATGAAGAATGGCCATTGGTGGACGCAAGGCGCAGATCGGATTCTTCGGCTCAGACATCTGCTTCGAACTCGTTTTGGACATCTGCTGTGATCTTGGCCCTGGTAAGTTCGTTGTAATGTGGACGTAATAGTTGACTGAGACTAGCACTTTAGTGTTATTTCCGCCGAGAGCATTTGAAGGAGTGATGAATGAACAACGGATGAAAAAGGTGCACCAGGGCTCCAAAGACAAGGAATTGGGTGCGATTTGGTTTCGCTTTCTGTTGTTCTTTCAATGAGAATGCTGACAATGGTATTACTGCAGATCTTTGGAAGCTCCTGTCCAATCACATGAAGCAAATGTATACGTTAAAGGCTATGGAGGGATCGGCACTTGTGGACACGTTCAGCTTGGCTTTGCTCAACCACGACCTCGAGAACAAAAGATCACAGCGAAAGGTAATACATTGGCGAAGTAAGCAACTCATGGAGCAGTTCTCAGTCGTGTGTATGAGTTCTGTAGCTACGAGAGTTTCTGTTGAGTGTTTGTGGAGCCCCTGCCAGTGCTTCACAGGTTGCTCAGTCTCCATCTCCATCAAAATCGATAGCAGCTGAGCTGCCGAAGTCACTGGATACGTCTCCAAACGCTACTATGAAGCGTACTGAGACACCATCTTTGCTTCAGACAGCGTTTCTTCAGCACCAGAGTCCCCCGAAGTCCAAAACGTTTGGCCTGGTGTCCGCTAGGTATGCTTTTCAGATGAGATTTATGGCTTGTGCTCATGTTCTGTCTATCAAAATACAGCTCGAAGAAGAAAGAGCGCGATGATGACGTGCTCAAGTTCATGGCAGCCTCGCCCACACGTCTGGCCCAGAAGGTGTCGTGAATGCTCAATTTCTCAGCGGTTTGCTATTAATTTATTAATGAGTTTCGTATGACTAGCTAATGCGCGGAGGCAAAATGGGTGACTATTCTGAGTTTGAGGAGGAGGAGGAGGTGGATTTGCAGAAACTCATCGGCTCCAGTGGTGGACGCAGCACTCGATCAACAGATCAGGCATCTGCGGCACCACGGCCAAAGGTTACTGTTACCAGAGATGTTGTTGATGAGTTCGATGTGGATTTCTAACAAAGTCACACTCAAGAGCCTATTACAACGTGTCAATGCGCTTTGTAGCTTCAAGAATGCTCCAGTTTTAAGATTTAAACGTCTAATATCTCAGCCTGCCAGTTAGCGCATTTAGAGTATCGTTTGGGCGGGTTATCGATCTTCTTGGTAACGCAGCATCCAACCCCCACTCTTTGCCGCTTTTGTATCCTCGCGTCAAGTCATTATCTGAAACCTGCTGCAGTTGGGAATGATCTGCGAACGAATTCTTCATGATCGAGTAACATTTACTGGCTGGGTTCATTAACGAGCCCTCTACCTTAGTTCAAATGTCAGCATCGTGTCGAAGGATCCGCGCAAGTCCAAGCACCAACTCGCCGTTACAGCGGCGAGTTGGTGAACTGGAACAAACGAACTGTAACGGCGACTGTAACTCGCCGTTACAGTTCGTTTGTTCCAGTTCAGTCGGACGCCTGGGCAAGCTTTCTGCACTGGTCAAAGAGCATCTGAGCAACGAATGGGGAATCCACTGCCTATTAATAATCAAGCATTGCAACAATGCCATCATGGGAAGTGACTTCTCCATGGCGAAATGACTTCGAAGTTGTAGCATTCATTTCTATCGTTTCTATTTCAACTCTTGGGTGCACCACACCATTTTGCCTGTTGTGCTTCGCGTCTGGCCTGATTATCAATTGAAGATGTGGCAGACGATTCCGAGCGAGGAAGCGGAGGTGTCAGCGCCCGCCGTGCAGGCGCATTTCTATGCGCTGCGCACGGAGAATGCGCTGAAGAAGGAAGATGTGCGTGGGCTTGTCTTGATTCACTCTGTGTCTGCGTTGGCTATGTGATCGTGGAGAGAGAGGTCGCTGACTATTGCGGACTTGTGTGCAGTTCGTAGCGGCCGAGCGAGAAGCACGGCTCGCCAGCGAGAAGTTCTTCGTCGCAGCCGAGACGATCGCTGATAAGCGGACGATTGAAGCGCTGTCGCTTCTGGCTGATCATTACGAGCGCCGAGCGAACGAAGCCAGGGCCAAGAACCCCAACGCCGCATCGGAAGACGCCAAGGCTTTAGAGCAAGCAGCTACGCCGCTGCCAGCTCCCTTAGAGAATCCGACGGCACCGACAGACCTGCCGACGGCTCCACGCCCGCCAATGGGTATACGTACTGGTTTGTGCCCTCATGCTGGATGATGAACTGACGCACTCTGGGTCTTGCAGACAAACCACGGACCTACGTGGACCCAAAGGCCGGGATTGCCGTCGAGGCGCAACTGAATGTGGCTGCGGCCGAGATGGAGGAGCTTTGGAAACGTCTGAACGAGATCGGTCTCTCGGGTGGAAATAATTCAGAAAAGGTGGGTGGGGTTCATCGCTGTACTGAGATCGTCTCAATCATTCTCGTGTCTGTTCAGGCGAACTTGCTGATGGCATCAAGACACTTGTCGTCCTCACTGGGAGATTCGTTCTGTCTGCTGCCTACGAAAGCGAGGTGAGTTGTTTCGCTGTTCAACTGTAATCAACCACAGGGATCTTATGTGTCTTGGCCAGAACTTCGGTCGGGGTCCATGCCACTGCCATCGATGGAGTGTCCACGCTACGCGCTGCTGTCGCCTCTCGCATGAGGAATCAACGCGTTCGGTAGGAAGAAGAGCAACGCAAACGTGCGCAAGAAGTAGTATCTTGTCTAACATTAGACTTGATAGGTTGATGGAGAAGCAGTATGGACTGCGGGTGCCCATTGACGACAGAGCTCAGAAGCAGAGAAGCGCTAGCATCTCAACCAATCATCGCGCATTTAACGATGGCAATGACCAGATGAAGCGCGATCCTGCGTCTACCGAGTCTGCCGGAAGAGAGTCGCATTCAGGTCGAGGAGCTGACGCAGCCGAGCTTCAGCGACTGCAAGAGACGATCTCGCATCAGAAGTACGAGATCGTGCGACTTCTTAATGCAGTGAAGACGCTGAGCACGGAGAACACGACGCTGCTCAAGGTGAGTTGTATTGATTGAGTTGTTGTGTTTTCAGAGGTTTTCACGCATTCTCGTAATTGCTGTTGATAGAAATGTGAGACTCTGACGAATGTTCAAGAGGAAAACAAGGAGATCCGAGAGTCCATGGAGAGTTTCAAGACGCACTACAACCAGAAGGTACTGGTGTGACTGACTGCATTCGCTCTACATGAACTGGTTTAGCTCACCCTGTTGCAGCTTGTCGTGATCAAGCGAGCACTGGAAGAATGGCGACGGCAACAACGAAGTCAGGGTGATCGTACGACCCAGCCTCTCAATGAATCAGACAATGCATCAAGGTACATTGGCTTGGTGGCTCTCAGTCACAAGTGTCGTTGCTAATATGTTTTCTTTGCGTCTTAGTGCCAATACGCCCAAGCTAGAGCAGCAGATTGCTCAGCTCATCGAGTCCGGCAAACAAAAAGTGAGTGGCTCAGACGTTCCATCTCGTCTGAGCTTAGTCCTTATAGTGGTGAACGTAGGATATCCAATTGGCCAAGTACGAGAAGTGGTATCAGACACTCAAGGCCGGAGCGAAGGCAAAGCAGCGAAGCCAGATGCAAGGATCTCAAGCTGGGAGCCTGGGCGACGGGGGAGCGAGTGCCGTCGTGCGCGACTCGTTCACGAACAGCAGCAGCTTCCACAACTACAACGTGGACGCGATGGCTGCGAACAGCAACAGCAATCGACCTCCGGCGCATCCAAACCGCCGTGCTCTGTAGTCGGACCAGCAGTTTGCATCTCTCTCTCAACTAGACACTCAACAATGATGTGGAAAAAGCTTTTATATTTCTCATATCATGTCGAGGGCTCCAGAGAAACCAAAGACGGACGTTCGCTGCACAGAGAATCCATAGGACTCCAGTCTGCGTCTGTTCGCTCCACCACCAGCACCGTTCATCGCGCACCTAAGAGAGGCAGGAGTGACGCTGCTCCCCAGAGTTCATCCTTCACTCCGGGAGGCAACGGGGATCGGCCTCACACTCCCCACCTCTCGCTTTGCTGATCATCCTATCCAAATTAACTATTAATTCAGCAAGAGCACCTGAGAGTGCTCCTTGAACGGGAACCATTCACCCTGTATGAACGGCCACTGGCGGCAGTCGCGACCAGAGCGCAGACTTTCGTCCGACTGGTCGGCAGGCGACATCGTCGATCTTAAAGCACCACCATCACCTTTCGACAAAGTGTGACTAGCCGCATTAGAAGCCAAAGAGGCCGCTGAACGGGATCTCAGCGTTCTCCTTGGCAAACGTCTCGAAGTACTGGTAGATGATGGTCACAGCCAGCAAGATACCAGTGCCTGAGCCGATGGCGCCCAGCAAATCAGCCACCATAGACAGCGCGCCAATGCACATGCCGCCGAAAGCAGCGGCCGTCGGGATGTAACGGTTGAGCACGTGCACAATCGACGTGTCACGGTGGCCCTTCATGACCATCTGCTGGTCGCGGAGCTGCTTGGCAACATCACGAGCCGATGAGCCCGAGATCTCGATCCATGTCTTGGAGAAGAGCGCGCACGAGCCGAGAATGAAGATGACGTAGATCACGAAGCGGATGGGGTCGTACATGATCTGGGCCAGGTTGCTGGGGGCCGACATGTAGTAGGCGGCGCCACCCACAGGCACGGTCTGGCCGGCGCTGCCCTCGACATCCTGCCACACGCCGAGCAGACGCACGAGGAAGTTGCCCGAGAACTTCTTGTACAGCAGCTGCGAGATGAAGTACAGGTTGGACACCAGAGCGGTCTGCAGAATAATGGGCATGTTGGACGTGTAGAAGAGCTTGATGGGGTACGTGCCCTGCTGGCCGCGGTACTTCTGGTACTTGACCGGGAGGTCGACGCGGAAGCCCTGGAAGTAGATGACCACGATGAACACGAACACAGTGGCCAGCAGGTTGGTCACGTTGGGCAGGTTCTGGCGGTAGAACGCCTCCTTCAGCGCGCGCAGCTTGTCCGAACGAGTGATGAGTAGATGGAACAGCGCAATGATCGCGCCTTCGAACTCCGTGCCACGGCCAGTGTTGATGGTCGTGGGGCTGAAGGCCTTCCACACAATGTTCTCACAGATGTTGGTGGCGATGAAGAGCGAAATGCCCGAACCGAGACCGTAACCCTTCTGCAGCATCTCATCGAGGATGATGACCAGAATACCGGCGCACAGCAGCTGCACAATGATCAGGATGGCGTTGAAAGCGCCAATGTCCGAGACGTTGCCGTACATGCCCGAGACCACGTATGCCACGGCCTCGCCGAGTGTAATGAGGATGCCGAACAACTTCTGTGCACCACTGAACAACGCACGATCTTCCTTGAGCGACTGATCCACTTCGATCATCTTGGATCCGGCCAGCAGCTGCATGACGAGACCAGACGTCACGATGGGACTAATACCAAGCTCCATGAGAGTACCGCGGTTCGAGGCAAGGATGACGCGCATCCAGTAGAGCGGGTCCGAGGACTTGGACGTCTGGATGCCGTACAGCGGGATCTGGCAGCACACCAGGAAGATGAACAGCGTGATGACAGTCCAGAGCACCTTTTCACGGAACGGGATCTTGCGGTCCGGCTGTGCCACTTCGGGCAGCACGCACATGACGGGGCGGATCAGATGAAGGAAACGCACTGCATCAGGACAGAGAGACCGTGAGTCTCAGACACAGACACACACACATTCGCAGAGCTCTCGTACTTTTTCCTTCGTTAGCGAAACGCGAAATGACTCCCTCTCTTGCGGATATGAGGCCGCAAGGGGTCAAAACAGGTAAAAAGCGTAAACTGGCCGCGTGGTGCCCTCGTAAAGACGTAATTACCCCCCGACGCATACGTGTCGGCCGGACGCGTGACGTATCACTTCTCGCAGGGACATGCGTTTTGAAGAGCCAAAGATAATCGTACCAACATGGACGACTTAAGTGCGAGTATATGTTCCACAAGTCATTCACCTGTGTTTACGCATTTGTTTTGTTATTCATATCTTGTGATAGTGACTGACACAAAGAGGTACAGTGTACCATTTCCTGGTACTGGCTGACGTCGATGTCGTACAGTTGGGCTTGCGATGCGTACGAGTGCATGCGAATCGTCAATGCGCAAACGCATAAGCCAAATCAGGACGCTTCCCATGCGTAGCAGTACAGTAATGTAACATGTACAACGCTACGCACCAGCCATGTGAGATGGACTCAGTATTACTGTATTCCGTCCGTTCCAAGAGCTCGTGAAGTGACCAGCTCGGGCTGCCTGGAACTAAAGACAAATAGAGCGCAAGCACAGTCCGGCGCGCACTTTTCCACAACGTTGCGACGCATGGAAGCCATGTTGCTATTTCTTCCTTCAACATGCTGGCTGTCGCAGTAAGCATCATCCGCATTGCGCCGGATTTTGCGGTCTGGGCGCGTGCCATGAATCTGTTGAGAATACTCACATTAAATCCTGGTTCAGTAGCGTCAGAAAGGCTACTGAGTGAAGCAAGTCAGGTGATGCGTCCAGCGTTATTTTGCTTGCTCGCTGGCGTCTTCGAGGAGACAAGAATAAACAAGCCCTCGCAGACTTGCCTTGTGCGAACAACGGGCCAGCAGCATGAGTGTCATGCGAGCAGGTCACCACTTTTCGCCTGCGATGTGTGGCCAAGTGTGGCTCTTGGGCGGGAAACGCCTGTTGAATCTGACTGTTCCGCCGGAATCTGGCGGCGGACGGAGCAATCGGCTGAGAACACGTGCACAGCGTCACGCAGATTCGACAGGATTCTTTTGGCCGGTGTACCATCACTCTGGCAACTCAGACCACGCAAACAGACGCGAGGAGCGGGATCACAAGAAGATTCCGAATGGGACGTTGGTTATTAACGAACTCTGGCTCGGACTGTGAGGCCCTGACGGCGAGCAAGCATGTTTTTGTGCTTTCAATTAAACGTCTGATTCATCCTACTGAAAACGGAGGGGAAGGGTACACACATTGCGTAAGAGTGCGAATTTAGGGTAACGGCTCCCTAGCCAAAATGTCTTGTCGTTTGTACGCTTCAACGAAATCTTTCCACTGAATACGTCATTTATTTGTCTCCGGATACCGAATTGGGTTCGCTTCTAGCACTTTGATCTCAACTTTAGTATGAAAAGCGTAGCTGTCCGGATAAGAAGAATCTCGGCCTCTGCAAGTAATCTAAAAATTCGGCCATCCTGGCGTACATACTTTACCGCGCCGACGACTTTGCCGGCGCGCGAACGTCGATCATTTGCCGATTCGAGTCTGTCCCCCTCTTATTGCCGTGTGACTCCCCTCGCGAGCTATTAGCTCCCCTCCTCTCTCTCCACCATGTCCCCCAACTACGAGAAAGAGACGATGGCTGCGTCCCCACGCCTGGCCACTGCTGGCAGCAAACTGCCGCCGCGCCCAACGCAAAGCGGCAGCTGGACGCCGGACACTGCGGAAGATATGAACTGCAAGGCGCTACGCAAGTTTAAGCACCAGCGAGACATGGAAAAGCGTAGCAAAGCTACAGATCTCAGCCATGGAGCCCACAAGCCCCACCGCATCAAGCAACACTACCAGCAGCGGAATCCGATGCAAGACCTGCGACATGAGCGCGGTTTGCTCATGGAAAGTGGCAGTCGAAGGATCCCTGCGCACCAGCGAGGGAGTCATCTGGCGGGATCGCTGCCCTCGAACAAGTCTGCGCTCTCGGCTGTGTCTTGGCCGCCCAACCGCATACCGCTTGACGATGAGAACCTCACTCCGAATACCATGACTCCGCCGCGCACTTCGCGCCGACTGGCAACCTCCGCGCCTAGTGACTCGCACATGTCTCGCTACAATTCGCCCAAGCGCGAGATGACGCTGTTCGATTGCGCCGCGTTTTTCAACGAATCTGGCAGTCTGTTGGACCATGATAACCTCGATGGGCTCGGATCTTCGCCCGAACAGTCTGCGGCGAACCGGCGAAAGCAGAAGCGACGCGTCGGCCGCCACAAGACCGAGAAGAAGAAGTCTAATGCAGTCGATGACATCAACAAAGAGGACCGCGTGTTGGAGCTTATGAGCTTTCTGCTGCCACACGTTGAAGTGGCCAAAGAGCTGAACGTGATCCTGCTTGGAGGCCAGCAACACGGCGGCGTCTTTGACTTTGAAGAAGACGATTATAATTCTCAGCCCAAGATGCAGCACAAGGACGAGCTCACTAAGCGTCTCACGTCTGATATTGATCTGCTCAAATTCCAAGCAGCTCTGTCCGATCTGCTGTTTGGTGTCAACAGTGCCAATATTGCGCATCCAGGTGCTGGTTCGGAGCTTTCTGAGCTCGTCGAGCGCTACTTCACCAAGCAGTGGATCATGCAAGCTATTATTTCGGCGGTCAAGCTCGATGTCCTTGCTCAATATGACCACTTCGCGATTATTCACGCCTTGTTCCGGGTCATGCCATCACAACGCCAGTTCATTCTTGAGTCCATCACGTCGACAGCCCTTGCGATCTTCCAGCACCAAGGAGTCGACGGGTTTGCTACTGACCAGTCCCGCACCGTGGAGTTCGTGTCGATGAAAGGAATGATCTCGTTCATTGGGGCAGCCCTGGGAACAATTGAGCATGATGTCTTCTATGCGCCGAACGCTTTCGGCAACGATGCTGATGAAGTGGACGGATGCGTTAAGGCGCTCTGCGATGAGATCGCCAATGCCCTTCGCCTTCTGGTTCGCAGCTCTCCAAGCAAGAACAAGTCCAACGAAGACAACAACTTGATCGAAAAGTTCACTGAAGGCTCTAGCTCAGTGGACGCTACCACTTACGCAGCGTTGGGCGATGTGATCTACCGTTTGGCAACTTTCTCCACCGAGCACGGCGAGGACCTTCTGCATTGGATGCTTCGCAAGTGGCCACAGCGCAATGTGCAGCTCCAGCTTCACTTCGTGCGCTACATGGCCGGCCTCTTGACGCACTTTATGATGCGTGGCCTGGCCTTTCCATCTGAGCTGCTCGAAAAGGTCTTCTCTCGGCTAGAAGCCTGCATTCGATCACCGCACAGCTTCGTTGCCAAGGAAGCCTGCCAAGTATGCGGCAACATCCAGCTCATGGGCATGTACCTGCCGCACGATCAGGCATCACGCGAGAAAATCGCTTCGGCTCTCCACGACAACGCGGGATCTCACTGGAATGACCGCATCCGCGAGATGTCGGACGAGTGCTTTGACATGCTGCTCGATCTGGTATGAGCCTACAACTCCACACTAAAACACAATCCCAAATCCCAATAGAAAACGTAGAATTAGCACACGATAGAATAGAGCTGACTGACTATTGTAAAGTATCAATATCCTGAAACAGGTTCTCGAAGTTCTAGAGCCGTAGACCAATTGCGACCTCAAATAAATCTCATTCCCCAACTAACTCTTTCGTGCTCATAATCTGCTCCATTACGTTACTTATTTTTTACTTATTGTATGACGATGTGTACACTGGAGAAGAAGACAAGCGTCTCGTTTTCATCGCAGCTGTTATCGAAACAGTCTGTCGCATCTAGTTGAAGAAGAAGTTAAAGGCAAGAGCGTACATGTGCATGGTCGCTTTGAGTTCGTGTTCGAGCGCGGGGGGACAAAAAGGATTTCGCTTGTTGAGGGCAAAATGTGACGATATCGAACAGAGAATGGTTCAGAATGTGACTGGTCTCGAAGCGTTATCTGATGTCGAAGACCTTAAGGTTACCTGGCCTTGTCACGAACTCGTTCAATATCGATCGTAACTGAAGCATCAGTGTACGCTCACAGTGTTCGATACATTGCCTACCAACGAATCACTATAAGGCATCGTAGGAAAGATTTATGGATTGCTTTCGTAACAATTGATAATCGTAATGGAATCGCATGAAACTCCCTTTGAGACCACGTTAATGTACCATGTTTAACATGGTACATGTTCATCATCGTTCTGTGCATGAGAATCCGGACAATGGGCGAGGGGGGTCCGTTTGTGGAAAGATATGTGACCGCTGGCTAAGAACTTCAACCGGCAGCATCGAAAAGTACAGTAGACGAAAGCGCAGGCTCGGCTGTCGACAGCGGCGGCTCAGCTCTCGCGCTTCATTGAGCGTCTCTTATACAGCGGGAGAATAGTAGGGACCTCGTAAAAACGCGTGGTAAAAACGCTTGAGCGTCAAAACGCAAGTTCCGTGATCAGATCTTCCTTGTCAAGCCCAAGCAGGCTCAATTGCTCCAGGCCGAGGCGATCGGCTGGATCGAGGGCGTCCCGAGAACGACGGCGCGCGGCGGGCGGAGCCAGAGCGAGCGTCTCTCTTGTGTCTTCTCCTTCTGCGACTGCGGCCTCCCATTACTTCGCCGCACGCCCATGGCCGCGCGAAGGCGAGAGCGCGTAAGGGATCTAATAGCCTGCTGCTCTCTGCTGTTGGCGTGGCTCTGCAAGGCGCAGGCGCTCGTGCAGCAGGTCCAGGTCATCGCAAGATGTCTCGAATGGACCAATGGCACGTGTGAATTCGCCGATACCGTCACGTTCGAGCGGCTGAATCTCACGCAGCAGACGCTGTGTAAGGTGCGGAGGCGCTTCGAGCTCAGGTTATCTCTCGTAGGCTCATTTCTTGGCTGATACAGGCAGAAGTCATGGCAGCCGTCAAGCAGATTGACTGGGAGTCTCCTGAGGGCGGCCAGGGGGCTGTGCAGAGCTTCCAGATCAACCACGTAGAGCTGTTGGACGCACCAGTATTCCCCAGCGGCGCCTATCTCTTCGCCAACTATCCGCATTGCGACGATATGTTCAATATCTTTCCTCCGTACGGGAATGGCGTCATTGGAGCCAATGGTCGTCACGCGATTGGCTCGGCCGTCACGTCCGACGTGCTGCCGATCACGCTCCGCTTTGAGTGGAACGGACCGCATGAAGCGCAGCCTGTGTGCTCCATGAGCGGCGTTTCCTTCGTGGGCTACGCAGAGCTGACGCTCTTCATCGAAGCGCAGGAAAATGCAGGTACGTTGGACATGCTTGCAGTACTTACGGCTTAGCGTTTGACGTGACCTGTGGTGCGTAGAATGCCCTGGATGGAGCGCTGAATCCCCCGAGTTTTGCAATGGCAACGGCATCTGCACCTGTGCCACGAACGACCTATCCCCACGCACCTGCGCCTGCATGTACGTGCTGCTCGTCTCAGCGGTCGGTGATTGAAGTGAGATGAGTGGTATTGATCCTGGCCGATCTCGTTCTACTGTGATGCAGACAGGGATACGACGGACTGGACTGCAAGGACTGCTCCAGCGCATTCTACGGCGAGAACTGCACGAATCTGTGTGAACCCTGCCTCAACGAGGGCCACTGCGACTCGGGCGAGCTGGGCACGGGCGTGTGTATATGCAAGGAAGGATTCGATTCAGCCACACGGTGTGCGACGTGTTTGCCTGGATTCTTCGGCGCCAAGTGCGACAAGTGTCCCGACTGTAACTTTCCCCACGGCAATTGCGAGGATGGGTTGACTGGCAGCGGCCGGTGCTCGTGTGCTGTTGGATTTGACGCGGCCCAGAATTGTATGAACTGCATGGACAGCTTCTTCGGCCTCACGTGCGAGCCTTGCAAACCCTGCGACGGAGGCACTTGCAGCCACGGCTTTGAAGGAGATGGAACGTGTATCTGCCCCGAGGGCTTTTCGCCCGAGTCGCGCTGTTTGGAATGCTCTCCTGGCTTTTATGGAAAATCATGCACGGCGTGTCGATCGTGCAACAACCACGGCCGCTGCAACGATTCTCTTGTTGGTGATGGCGGCTGCATTTGTGATGAAGGATACACAGCCGACAGCCGTTGTTCACTATGTGACCAAGGATGGGACTTCAACCCCACGACCATGTCGTGTCAGTGCGCACCGCAACATTTCGGCTCTCACTGCCTTTCGTGCCCAATTTGTGCTCCTCATGGTCATTGCAATTCGGGCAAAGACGGCGACGGACGATGCATATGCGATGTTGGATGGTCCGACTCCAACAACTGCGTCGGCTGTATGGACGGATATTTTGGTGAGACCTGTGTTGCATGTCGAAAATGTGGCGAAGGGCGCTGTGAAGATGGCCTCCGTGGCTCTGGTAAGTGCAACTGCCATCATGGATGGAGCAGTGCGAGCGACTGCTACGATTGTGAGGACGGCTTCTTTGGTGAGACTTGCGAGCCGTGCCCTCGCGACTGTGGAAATGGCCATTGCTCAAGTGGGCTGAACGGCACCGGGGAGTGCATTTGCAAGGAAGGTTGGAAACTTGAAGGCAAGTTGGCTTGCAATTCATGTGCAGAAGGTTATATTGGAAGCGAGTGCTTTCTGTGCCCAGGTTTCCTTGAAAGTGAGTTGCCTTGCAACGGCCATGGTACGTGTCTCGCCACAGATGACAAAGCGATCTGCAAATGCGATGTACGCTACGGCGGAGAGAGCTGTGAGCTGTACGACTTCCCGTTCATGATGGTTGCGATTCTGGGTACTATTGCTCTCTCCACGCTCGGTCTCTGCATGTGCACCATGAGAAAACTTGCTCGACAGCCACGCAACTACCGCAATTCATTTGTAAACCGCAGAAACAGTTTCTCTCGATCTGAGTATATGGAGATCTCGGACATGTCCGATCTGGAGTATTTCGTTTCAGCAGACAGTCGGGACTGGCTCATCCCGTTCGAGTCATTAACGCTTCAAATGGAAATCGGCAATGGAACATCCGGCCAAGTATTCCGGAGTCTGCTTCATAGTGGCGGCGGCAGCTCTGTCGTTGCTGTGAAGCGGCTATATAGTCCCGTGACGGGCCAAGAGTACTTCCAAAGCTTCTTTCGCCGCGAAGTGGGGATCCTGAGTCGACTGCATCATCCAAATGTTGTTCGATTTTACGGTATCAGCTACTACAATCGCGTGCTGTACATAGTCACAGACTTTTGTCCCAGATCTCTGAGCGCTCTGATTGAGAATCCGGGGTCGACAGGGACGCTGGAGGAAAAGTTCTTTATGAAGATCATCAACCAGATCGTGAGTGGTATGGGCTTTCTGCACAGCCGTAGTGTTGTACATCGCGACCTCAAGCCCGCGAACGTGCTTATATCCGAGACAAATGATGTAAATATTTGCGATTTCGGTCTTTCGCGCCTTATTGATCCAGAGATGACCTCGATGACTGCAGAGGTGAGTAACAGCAATGGATTGTGGTCGAATACTTAGTCATCATGTATATATTGCTATTTAGGTTGGTACGCCGAGCTACATGGCGCCGGAGATGGCGACCATGGGTGGCATCCAGTGCTCTACCAAGGGCGACGTCTACTCGTTCGGTATTCTTCTTTATTCGACTTGGTCCCGCACCAAGCCGTACGGAGACCAAGGAATGAACCCATTCCAGCTGGTGCGTGTGCTTGGGAGTCTTATTTGTCAGAAGCTACGCTGACTTGCTGCCGTTTTTGTTTCACAGATGACGGCCGTTGTGAACGGTCTTCGACCCGTGATCCCAATTAATTGCCCGCCTGGTCTGGCTCGTTTGATGCGTGTATGTTGGGAAGCGAGTCCAGATCTACGGCCAACGTTCCCGGAGATCAGTCTGCTGCTGAAAGACCCGACGCTGCTCTCAACTGGCACGGACGAGTACGTATACCCAGGGACCGACTTGGCCTCGTCCTCCATGCTCAGCTCGGCTGCGTCTTCTGCGCCTACGTCTGTGGCCAGCTTCCGTCGCTCCAGCAGAGACCGAGTGTCGCCCCAGAGTCCGCCGCAGGTTGCGCACTTCAGCGAGGACGACGACCAGAGCGACGACGAGACCGTCGCGTTGCTGAAGCGGTAGTTGGTTGCATTGGGTTCGTTATTGCGTTCGATAGATTTTTATAACTGTTAAGACATAGAGATGAAGAAGAAGAAAGATGGGAGAAGTCGGATCCGCGTTTCGTTGGCACCCGCAGCTGCAACCACTGGCCCAACGCCTCGGCCTTCATAGCTCGATGGTTCTGTATGAAGGCGCTCTTCAAGATGTGTGCGCATGTTGTAACATTGATACAAAGTTGCTTAGCTCGTACCGTAACGCTATCAGACCTTTCGTGTTGAATCCTATGCATGGAACATTCGCTGCTCAAAACCACGCGTTCATACAAACTCCAAGTGAAGAGTCGGATCCCCCCTTTTGCGCGTACGTACCCTGTTCCAATTTCTGTAACACTTCCCAAACCATCGGGTCCTACTCTCATCGATGGAAGCAAGCACGATCGACCTCTCCGCTGCCATGAAGCGGTCGCCCGTGGCGCTGCCCCGCATTCACGCCATGCTGCAGCGGCACGCGGTCGGAGACTCGCCCGGAGCGGCCACAGATCCGTCCTCGCATAGCCAGAGCAGCAGCAGCTGCGCCGCCACGGTTGCCTCAGCCTCCGCGTCTGTCGTGAGCGCCAGCAGTCGGACGGACGCCAAGAGAAATGACACTCTGGGTCAGATCTTGACGCATCAGGAGAAGCGCAGATTGCGAACGCCCAAGCGCAAGGCCGACGCCTGGCCAGAGAGCATCTTGAACGATGGTGACGTGCTCAGTCTGGACGAAGAAGGCCGTTATGTACTCTGCCGCGTTTGCCACGTGCACTACGCTGTACACGGCGGCAAGAAGCCCAAGCCAGTGATTATGAACGCCAGCTTCCGCGTGCGCGCGTGGGAGGTGCACAAGGAGCGCACGAACTCCCATCGTAGACAGCAGCAGCTGCTTATAGAGAGCGAGCAGGAGGAGTCCGAGTCCGTGTCGCCTTCGCTCTCGCTCATGCCAAGTGAGCAGCGTGATATCTCCTCAAACGGCAGTATGCTGCAGGAAGGACGCTATCAAGAGACTATCGACCTCGTTCACGACTCGCCGCGGCCTGCACAAGTATCACCAGTGCAACGGCAGCAGTCGCAGGCGAGAAGATTCCAGCCGGCGGCGGGACCTCCTTTGCCGCAGCTCTTTGCCAGGCCGCGTCTCAATCACTCAAAGATGGCCAGGACCTCGGAAATGCCGCGCAACAGCCGTGCACTTGCAGAAGAAAACGACGACGGGGCTGCTTCGTTCGAGGCGAGAACTCATGTAAGTGAGCTGAAGGCGTTGGCGGAAAAGTCGCGATGGACGCTGACCTGCATCTCTTTGTGCAGCTGCAAAACGACGTCCAGCGATGGAGAAACATGCATGACACGGTCAGCCGCGCGCTGAACTCTGCTAGAAACCGACAGACAGCCAATGGCAGTACTCAGTCGCTCGATGTGTCGCTGTCTGGCACGGAGGCGTTGAGTGTGACATCAGAACAAATGACCCGGAGGCTGCAGATCCTGAACAGCGAGTACGAAGACAAGTCGTACACGGAGATTAACGTCAATCCATCCAGCGTTACGAGCAAAGAGTACTGGTGCCGACTGCGCGAAGCCTTTTCGTCCAAGGCCTCCCGAAGTAAAAGCCGTCGCAGTGGATCATCGTCTGGTGTTCCTCAAGTTAGAAACACTTGCGACCACGTACTGCCAGGTCCGATTGCCACCACAGCTGCTGGTAAGGAAGTGTGCTCCTATGTACAGGCTTTGGCAATTTGAGCTCACGTGATAATTGGATTGGCAGTACCAAACGACGAGGCGTTCAAGCAGATCCACACACTTCACGACCAGCGAATGCTCAACGAAGTGGAGCAATTGTCCTCTATTCTGGCTCGCGAGACCAGGCGGCAAGACCAGCAGTCAGAAGCCCGGTCCGACGCGTTTGCGGAGCTCATGGAAGTAGTGAAAGGCATCCGGGACGACGACAAAGCCGCCAATGACCGACTGATCGAACTCCAGGAAAAACGTCTGGGCGTCATGAAGACGCTGCTCGAAACGATTCTGGCCAAGCACAATATATACGACTCCCCTTAGCTGCGCTTCCAGGCGCCTACTGCATGTTTTGTATGGATGGCTCGAGCTGACCTTCACCGTGTTTAGTCCTCTTGCGTGCACATGATTGTATAATGGACTCCTTTTCCGTGCTTGAACGAGTGGTAAATATCTATGCAAACAGACGGCGCAGGTTGCGTCCACGAGCCAGCGGACGTCGCTTGTAGTACTTACGATGCGCTTCTCGTAGATGTCGCGGCTGGATCGGACCTGTGTCGCCCTGCTTCTCCATGATGCGACGTGCTACACAGACAGCCAGAGCACCGGTCAATTGGAGATCCACATGACGTTGATTCTGTTCTTGTACCTTCTGCAGTGAGTTCGCCCACGAACACTTTGGTCATGCCTGCCATCACGATCGCCATAACCTGTGTGACGCTGGCGGCCCTCTTGTCTCCCGCTGTGCACTCCTGAATGGCCTTGGCCATGCACTACGCCATATAAGCCACTTCACAAGTCAACAAGTCGATAGCAACATCATGAGAGTACAACCAACACACGCACTCGTTTGATAGCACCGCGTTCAAAGTGCGACCGGCGGAACTGTTCGTGGCGTCGCGCTTCGTGCTCCGGCAGACTCTGGATCATGCGCAGCATCGAGTCCGGGTCCGAGAGCTCGATCTTGTTGCTGCCTCCGGTCTTGGTGGGTGACTTACTGCGACCACCGCCGTCCGAATCCTCGTCGTCTTCGTCCTCGTCGTCTTCCTCGTCGTCCTCCTCTTCGTCGTCCTCTTCGGCCGTGTCCTGCTCCTTGGCTGAGTCCGCCGTGTCCTCTTCTTCATCCTCGTCCGCAGATACAGATGCACTGGACTTCTTCTTGGCTTTGGGCTCGTCCTCTTCCTCTGTCATGTCCACGTCTTCCTCCGTCTCCAGGTCTTCCTCCTCCATCATCTGCTTGCTCTCCATCCTGCGAATGGTCGGTTATCTTAGGACGCGCGACCATCCTATGGTAGGACACGTATGTACCTCTGAAACCATATATTCAGAAACTTATCAACAATGCACGGACAGGGGTCGGGCTTTCCAGAGGATGTGCTGTTTCTGTGCAGCCGACTGTTACTAAAACCAAGACATTGCCAGCAATACGAATCAGCTTTGAAAGGTAAGCGCATGTGTACCTCTTCGAGTGGTACCCGAACTTCTGGGCGGCAATCTTCATCGCCTGCGAGAGAGGCCGGCGTACATGCCGAACCTGCTGCGACTGCTGCGCCCCGTCATTCCTGTGCGTCCTGCTGCTGTTCCTGTCGCTGCTGTACCCCTAAATGTCTTCCTCCCTCTCTGCGGTCCTCATGGAACCGCTTTGCTGATCACAGCGCTCATGCCAACTGAACAGTCTCCCGAAGACGCCTCCAAGCTCAAGCTCAAGCGCCAGACCGACCCGGACGGACCCGCGCAGTCAGTGAATTCGCACAGTCGCGCAGACGGAGACGAAGACAGCAATCGAGTCGCGTTTAGAGACGCCTATAGCCACATTCTGACCCACGAAGAGAAGCGGAAGCTGCGAATGCCCAAACGCAAGGCCGACGCCTGGCCAGAGAGTGTGCTGGCCGACAAGGATGTGCTCAGTCTGGACGACGCAGGTCGGTTCGTGCTCTGTCGTGTCTGCCACGTGCACTACGCCGTGCACGGAGGCAAGAAGCCCAAGCCTGTGATCATGAACTCGAGCTTCCGCACACGCGCGTGGGAAGTGCATAAGGAACGCACCAATTCGCACCGGATACAGAAGAGTCTCAGTGAAGCAGCACCTGAGTCTTCAGCAGTAGCAACAGAGGAAAGCCAGCCCAAAGAGCCATCGACTGGGCTTCCTCCTGCTAATAGCGAGCCTCCTCCGTCTCTTGCTGCTCCACTTCAAACCGAACGGCGTGGCGTTTCCAACGAGTTCGAGGAACACAAGCACGAAGAAGGCGGTGATTGCGATTGTGAAAAGCTTGGATCAAGAGAAATTGCCAACAATCTCCCCCCATGTCCGCAACAACCAGACGCTGTTGCGGGGCCGAAAGCTATCTACCCACAACACCAGCAGCAACCTCCAGCGCCGCTGCCTGTTTCGTTACCATCGATGGACCACCAGCTTCTGACTCTTCCACCGTCTGACTTCCGCAAATCGCCTCCGCCACTAGCAACGTCACAATCGTATCGCTCGCTCGTCTCTGAAACGTTGCAATATCAGCCCACTGCTCACCGTCGAAATCGCCAGGAAAGTGCCTCCTTCGCTAGCGGTTGTTCGTCAGCCGCCAATGGACAGGTATGCCATGATCCTGCTTGCTATTGATGGCTGGGTCTAACGTGTTTCATCTTGTGTCTCAGTCTCGCGATGATGTCGTTCGATGGAGGAACATGCATGACAACGTGAGTCGAGCTCTCAATCCTTCGCACTCGCTGGCGTCCATACTGCTGCCGTCAACGGCTCGCAGCGTTAGGTCGTTGGAATCGGCTCTGTCCGAGACAGAAGACTTTGAAAACAACAATGAACGTGTGGCCAAGAAGCTCAAGTCGCTTAACGATGAGTATAACGCGAAATCATTCAAGGAGATGAACGTGCATTGCGATCCATCCAGCGAGATGTACAAGCAGTATTGGGGGCGTCTTCGAGATGTGTACTCGTCCAAGAAGAAGACCAAGAAGAAAAAATCCAAGCGCCCCAAGCTATCAACTAGAGAGGAGAAGATCGGTCTTGATCAAGCTCAGCCAGACGTGACGACTCTTGAGGATTCGGGTGCGTTGTGAGCATTCTTATTTGTTGTCCAGTGTTCCCTAGATCTAATCTGCATCTTGTTCCAATAGGCTCGAGCGAGACAGCACAGAAACACACGGACGCTTTGCAAGGCTTGGCGAGCGCCATCGAGGACTTATCTGGTGCTGTGGTTCAGGAACCGACGACTGCTCCCAGCGAGGCGCACGAGACGCTTCTGGCTATTCGAGAGCTCACGGCAGCCGTGCAGGACATGCGAGAGGACCACAAGACCGCCACCTCGCGACTAGTAGAGCTGCAAGAGAAGCGCCTTCGCGTCATGGAGGCGATTCTGGAGCTGAAGATACGGAAACGAAGTCGGAGCACTCCTGCTTGACTGTCAACGTGTAAATTCCTAACGATATCTATTAATCCATGTGTGACGTGTTGGCACCACCTTCGGGCGACCTTACGTCTTTTTCGGGACGCGAGGGACTGGGCTTGCCAGCCATTTGCGTGTCAGTTCCAAGATGGTGCAGCCAGTGGGTCCGCACAAGCTCCAGTTGGCGGCCGCGTTCGGTGTGGGCGCTGCGTTGGTGCTCGTGGCGCAGTGCGTCATCCGCTCCAGCTGCAAGTCCGTCGGCCGTAGCTGTCGCAATGCCAGTCCGCCGACGAAGGCGCAGCTGTCTGTGGGATCGGAAGCTGCCGAGAGAGAGCTCAATGCCGAGCAGCTCTCGCGCATCCACGCATTCTTCGGTGAGAAAGGCTTCAAGGACATCGCGGACGCCTTCGTGGTGGTTGTGGGTCTTGGCGGCGTTGGTTCCCACGCTGCACATATGCTGGCACGCTCAGGCGTGGGCAAACTGCGCTTGATCGACTTTGATAACGTCACGCTCAGCTCGCTCAACCGCCATGCGGTCGCCACGCGCGCCGATGTGGGCACAGCCAAAGTCGCGGCCATGAAGAAGCATCTGCGAGAGATCGTGCCGCAGTGTGAAGTGGAAGACGTGGCGCTTATGTTTGAAGCCAATAGTGCCGATGAACTGCTTAGCGGTAGGACGCCTGGCGCTCTTGCGTGGATGGAGGAGTGTGGCTAATGGTCTATGCGTATGACAGGCAACCCCACCTACGTGATGGATTGCATTGACGACGTGACCACAAAGGTCGCGCTCCTTGAAGCCGCAACTGTCAAGGGCCTGAAGATCATCACGGCTACGGGCGCCGGCGCTAAGGCCGACCCCACGCGACTGCAGATCGGCTCATTGAAGGACGTTGTGCGTACGTTTCCGCTATTGGAATCTACTCCCCATTGGCTATGTACTCAGTTGTGGACCTAATTGATGTGAACAGGCGATCCACTGGCCACCAAGATTCGCTACTTTCTCAAGAAGCGCAACATTGCGACGGACAACATCACGACCGTGTTCTCGAACGAGAAGAGCGTGTGCAAGCTGCTGCCGCTAGAGGAAGAGCGCGCAGAGAACCCGCACGAGTTCGGCAACGTTGAGAACTTCCGTCTGCGCGTGATCCCGGTGCTGGGCACGATGCCGGCGCTCTTCGGCCAGTCCATGGCGGCTTACGTGCTGTGCGACCTGGCCAAGCAGAAGTTCTCGCCCGAGTCGGTCGCTCGACTGTCGCGCGAGCAGCGCAACAAGCTCCATCACCAGCTGCAGCAGCGCGAGAGCGACAAGTTCCACGAGAACAAGCGCATGGACCTGGAGAAGGATGAGATCGAGTTCATCTTCCAGGAAATTTGGCGCGGCCGCAGCTCCGTGAGTGGCGCTCGCCAGGGCGGTCACGAGCGCCTGTACATGGCACGCTGGCGCAAGGAACTGCCGCTGCGCCCCGATAACGTGGTGTACCTCACGACCAAGGAGCTGAACAAGATGGATGAGCAGGGCATCGAGGGCTTTGGACAGGACGTGGTCCAGCGCATCGACGCGCGCCTGCAGCAGTTTGGCGACTGGACGCTGTAGACTGAAGCAACAGGCTTCATGGTATATAGATGCATTAGAATAGACACTACGCCGTCCTTCACTCTGCCATGATGCAATCGGTCGGTCGGATTCATTTCCTGCGACATGTGAGCGCTGTCTGTGATTGGCCCAATCATTCACCAAATCAGCAAGATGCAGCACATGTGGCGATCGGTGGCAGTATCCTCCGCTGGCCGCTCTTCCGCTTGGCGGCGTCAGAGCCGAATCAGCCAGAGAACCATGGCGACGCAGCAGCTGACCAGCACCCAGTGGCCGCAGTGGATCCAGAATGTGGACGCCTTCCTCTTCGACTGCGACGGCGTGCTCTGGGTCGGAGACACGCCCATCCCCGGCGCCAACGACATGATCAACCTCATGCGCTCGCTCGGCAAGCGCGTGATCTTCGTGGTGCGTACGCTTGAGTCCGCGTGTGTGGCCTTCGTGGCCTCATCCTCCCTTTGCCGCAGACCAACAACTCGACCAAGAGCCGGGAGGCGTACGTCAAGAAGCTCGGTACGTCGCTGTGTGCGCATGGCCAGCGCTCTCTTCTGGCTCTGACCGCCGCTCTCTCTCTCTCTAGCTTCGCATGGAATCGACGCCGTGGCGGAAGACATCGTCACGTAAGTGTGTCTCACGCGTCCTTATGACAAGAGCGCGCGTGGTCTAATGGAACTGTCTTAGCTCTGCCTGGGCCACGGTCGCGTACATGAAGAACCAAGGCATCGAAGGCAAGGTCTACTTCGTGGGTGAGGCCGGTCTGGGCCAGGAGCTCGAGAAGGAGGGCTACGAGGCCTACGGACTGGCCGACAGCAACGTGAAGGAGGTCCCCCATCCTTTCGTCATCGACCACGACACGCGTGCGGTCGTTGTGGGGCTAGACAGATACATGTCCTACTACAAGATGGCCTACGCTACGGCCTGCGTGCGTCAGATCGCTGGCTGCCGCTTCATCGGCACCAACCCGTACGTCGTCTCTCCTTCGTCTTTGCCTCTTAGAGAGACTGGCTCACGTGTGTGTCTTCTCCAGGGACTCGACCTTCCCTGTTGATGGCGCCATCCTCCCGGGCGGCGGCAGTCTAGTCAAGATGCTCGAGTTCGCCATCGGCCAGTACGTGTTGTCGTTTGTCTCGCCCTCTCTCTGCTGCGGATTCTAACTCTGCGCTTGATGACCCAGTCCCCCTGAAGCCGTGATCGGCAAGCCGTCGCAGGACCTGCTCAAGACCATCCTGGCAACATACAGCCTGGACGCCTCGCGCACCTGCATGGTACGTCCGTCTATACTCTCGTCTCTGGTCTGGGCTGCTTGCTCACGTCCGTTCTCCAGGTCGGCGATCGCATGACAACGGACATTGAGTTTGGCAATCGTGGCGGCTGCCAGACGCTGCTGGTGCTCACGGGCGTGACCCACGAGGCCGAACTCTCGAACATCGCCAATCCGGACCACGTGCCCAATCACTACGTGCAGTCGGTCGATGTGCTCAACCAGCTGCATCGCGCAGCTCAGCAGTGATCTGGACCCTGAGAACTCCTAGACGTGTTTCAATGGCCACCATCCCAACTCCTGACTCTATTACTTAACTTACTTGCGCGCTCCCACGAATGAATCGAAGAACGAAGGCCCGGCGCTCGCGAGCGACTTGGCTCCAAAGCCAGAGGCGCCGGCCGCGTTAAACAGCGCCTTCCGCTTGGATCGCGTCGTGAGCCCCGAAGTCAAACGTTGCGCCGCGTACGCAGCGGCAGCACTCGCAGCTCCGTCATCCTTCTCACTGGCTACTACTGGCTTGCGCTTCTTCTCTGGTACGGCAATCGCCGTCTTAGAGCTCCCATTAATTAGCTCCTGGGCTGCGAGCATGCTCGAAGGCGAAGCCCGAGACCGCTTTCGAATCGACAGCGGGATGCGAGGCGACAGCATGGAAAGCGAGCCAAGGAGATCAGGATTGGATGGCGCGGCAGCAGTGGCGTTAACGCGCGACTGTCGGTCCTTGGATCGGTCTGAGACATGGCTCTCTGGCTGCTGCTGCTTCTGGTGCTGCTGGAGAGCGCGCTTGCGTTTCAGCGCTCGACCGCGACGCGGCGTCACGTAGGGTAGGAAAGATCCATTCGCTTCGCCGATACTGACGATCGCTGGTGGGCCTTCAAGACTCTCAGTCTCGTTGTTCTGCTCGTCAACATGAGGACCACTGGAGCGCAGCTGCTGGAACTGCGCCCGCTTCTCAGCCAGCCCTCCCGCCTTCTTGGCTTTCTTCACAGGCGGCTTGGGCGTCGAGATGTCCTGCATGCTGGCGATCTGCGCGAGTCGGTCGGCCTTGGCGACTGCTTCCTGCACCGCGTCCAGGTGCTTGTTGCGCTTTCTCCGCGTCACGTTCTTGAGCTCCATGGCCTTCTTTGCAGGCTTCGAGCTCCTCTCGTCTCCATCCTCCGCTGCCTTGGACCTGGAGCCCTTCTTGCTCTTGGCTGGCTCTTCCTCATTCTTATCGCTCTCAATGTCGCATTCGATAGGCGTTGGCTCGTCTTCTGGCTCCAACGCTTCAGCCTCTGGGCTGTCGGTCTTCTGGTTGTCGTCGCCCTTCGACCGTTCCGTGTCTTGAGGATTACCCACATCGGTCTCCGAAGGGCCAGCACTCACCAGTCGTGCTGCCACTGACAGACCAGAGCTATTGCCAGCAGTGACCTCTTTCCGCCGCTTGAGCGCCTTCTTGGCCGCAGGCGTGGACGGCGCACTACCCAGAGGCGGCAGCTCTCCATCCACCTGCGCTTGAACAGCAGCCGCTTCTTTCGCTGCATTCCGTCTGAACGTAAAGTCGAAGTCCAGTGGATCTGCTTCCTTGCGCGCCGACAGCAGCAATCGCTTGGGAGTCCTCTTGGCGACTGGTTTGCGTGGTGTCTCTGTCGATTTCGCTGGGGTAACAGGCAGGATGAGACTGCTCATGGGCGTTTCATCGCCTTCCGAGTCGCTCGCTGGGCCTTGCGACAGCATGCGCAGCAGATCGCTATCAACATTCTGTCGCACGTAAGTGGAAGATGCGCCGGTGGCCACAGGATCCGTCGTTGGCTGGTCCAAACCCGTCGTGGTCGCTGACGCAGCAATCTCTTTCTCTTGTCGTGGCTGTGGTTTGCTGTTAGTCGTTTGATCGACTGCAGTCTCCAGTGGCTTGGCCTTGGGCTTCTTGCGGACGGTGGCCGGCGTGTCCAGTCCTGTCAGCACCTTCTCCTGCTCCTGCCGCCGCGATTGGTGGTACAGCTGCCTCAGCAGCGCCTGACGTTCCTTCCTCCACTCGCTTTCAGCCATGCGCTTCTCCTGATCCGCGAGCCGCCGCTCCCAATCGGCCATGAACTGGTCCTCCTTGCGCAGGAAGAACTCGTGCAGCGCCTGCAGCTCATGCGCGTTCTGCAGCTGCTGGAGTTCCAGCTCCACGAGCTTCCACTGTGCACAGAGAGCGACGCAACAAAGAGAGGTTCGTAAGTCCAATCACACGAGGCCCAGAGCCGCTGCACGTACCTCCATGGCGTGGACGCCCAGCATGAACTCAGCCATGACCGCCAAGTTACAAACAGTTATCTTTTGAAAATTCAAACAAGTAACCTTCTCTCCGTCGCTTTCAACACAAGCCCCCTCCCTATAGAAGAGCTGAATTACGTTGAAGCAGTTCTGGTATGCGCCACGCGTGCTCTTGTAGAGAGAGAAGCGAGACTCCCCCCTCTGAACTTTGAGATTAGCACGAGAAGGATGACGGAGCCGAACCTGTGGCATCTGGCGGAGGGCATCTCCTGCCACGCGTGGAACAAGGACCGCTCCAAGTTGGCCATCTGCCCCAACAACAACGAGATCTGGATCTACTCCGGCTGCCTGCAGGCAGACCCCACCAAGTGGCGCAAGGAGGCCGTACTCACAGAGGTGCGTAAGCCGTCAGTCTTGCTTGCTACATGAGCTCATGGGCTCATTGCGCTTCTCTGTTGCTGCAGCATGACATGCTGGTGAGCGGATTAGACTGGTCGCCAGTCACAGATCTGCTCGTGTCTTGCTCCCACGACCGCGGCGCCTTCGTGTGGAACTACGAGCCGGCTTCTCGCCAGTGGAAGCCGTCGCTCGTGGTGTTGCGTATCACGCGAGCAGCCATCAACGTCAAGTGGAGTCCCAACGGTGCGTCTGAGAAAGCTCGTGCTGGCAGTGCAGCTTGTACTGACTGATGCGTATTAGGCCAAAAGTTCGCAGTCAGCAGCGGCGCCAAGTGCGTCTCTGTGTGCTACTACCAGGCAGCGGAGAACTGGTGGGTGAGCAAGATCATCAAGAAGCACAAGTCCACGTACGTGTTTGTGTCTGTGTGTCTCGCTTTGCTCTCGCTCTAAGCATGCGCGTATTCCAGTGTCATGGATCTGGACTGGCACCCGAACAGCCAGTTGCTGGTGACCGGCAGCACGGATCTCAAGTGCCGCGTCTTCTCAGCCTACATTGCCGACGTGGACGGCCCGCCGGACGCTAGTCCGTTCCAGGCGCTGGCTCCGTTTGGAGAGACCATGGCCGAGTTCGACAACGCCAGTGCCTGGGTCAACGCCGTGGCGTGGTCACCCAAGGGCGATCGTCTGGCCTTCGCAGGCCACGGATCGTCTGTTCACATGGTGCACTTCGGAGCTCCTGGTCAGCTTCCTAGCGTGCAGGTGCGTAGGATCCTGCTCTTCAGGCGTTAGTATCAACTTGTTCTGATGGAGCTTGATGTCTGCAGTCGGTGCGCTTCCCATATCTCCCGCTCACGCGCATTATGTTCCTCTCGAACGACTCGCTCGCCGGTGTCGGTTACGACTTCAACGCATTGCTGTTCTCGGCCGACGCCTCTGGCTTCTGGTACGCTGGACTGGAGGTTCAATGGAGAGTTGACGCAGCAGCCTAATAAACTCGTGGTGAATAGGTCGTTCCTGGAGTTTGCGGACAAGAAGAAGTCGGCGAGCGGAGCTGCTAAAGCGGACACGGGCAGCTTCAGCTCTGGTAAGAGACGCATAGACTCTAGCTTCTACGCCTACGCACGCAGTACTGACGCTGTTTCTGTCTGCAGCTCGCAGCATGTGGGAAAGCAAGGTCGTTCGAGGCCAGACTTTCGATGCCACGCAAAGTGACAAGGGCCAACTGTGGACGTGAGTGGCATAGACTCTCCATTTGAAGCTCCCAGGCTCACATCTCTCTTGATACAGGAAACACGAGAGCACCATCACGGCCATCCAGGCCTACCGCACCTCTCCCAACGGCAGCGTCTCGGAATTCACGACGTCTGGTAAGCTTCCTGTCTGATCCCAATGGCCGTTGGAGCTGCTATGTTAACGCTTGGTGCCCGTAGCGCTCGATGGTCGCGTCGTGCGCTGGGTCCTGTCGAACCTGAGCGTGGAAATGGCCAAGCTTCGTCTGTAAGCAGCGTTTTGCATGCAGGGAAGAGCAACCGTCACTCGGAACCAAGCAACCCACTACCAAAGTCCATTCTATCGACCTAAAGAGTTTAAACACCATCTATTCATACAGTCGCTTGATCCGACGATACTCTTTCCTGTACTCGTTCTCCACGGACGACGCATGACGGAAGCTCTCCCACTCGCTGAACTCCTCTAGCAGCACCTTGGGGTCGTACGACAGCAGCAGCTGGATGCCCTGACTCACATCGTTCAGCGTGCGCGCCAGATCCATGTGGTCCTCGTTCAAGTACATGCGTTGTAGCTCCAGGAGCTCGTAGCTACTGCGCAGAAACAGAATGGCGTACTCGCGCACGTCCTGACTCGGGCGCTGGCGTAGCAGCACGTCACAACAGTCAGCCATGAGCTTGTGCAGGCGAATGAGCACGATGTGGTCGTGCGCCACGATCTCCAGCGCGTCCGAGAGCGACTCGAGCGCGATGTCGAGCGCCTGTGCGGCCTGCGAGTTGTCCTTGAGCATTTCCTCTGCGACGCCCAGCGCCTTCTCCACCTCGATCATGTCCACCTGATGCTCTGACGGCGTCGTAGAGGCCGGCGGCGGCAGAACGCTATCGCCTCGCTGACACAGTGTGCACGAGCACTCGAATCCAAACTGCTCGCGTAGGTTCTGTTGGCGGTTAGCGAGACTGCGCTCACGCGGATACAGGTACGAGATCGTGAGCGGCTCGCCCATGAGGATCTTCTTGGTCACGCGCACCTCCGAGACGCCGGGGCCGGAGGACTCGGGCGTGAACTTGATGCAGTTGGGGTTGCACTCGTGGTTGAAGATGGCGTTGTACAGGAACACGCCGCTGTCAAAGGCGTTGCATTGCATTGCAAACACTTTCTGCAGCATGGCGTCGTGCGAGAGCGACAGTGACGCAAAATTTTCGAGCAGCTCGTCGATCTGATCGCCATATTTCGCGCGGCCGGCCTTTAGCAATGGCTCCGGCAGCTCCTCCAATCGCTGTGGATGCAGGAAACTGAGGTGCTGGAGGATGTCTTCGTAGTCTTCCCGTGACAAGATGGACTCCAGCGTGGCGATGAAGAAGACAGGATCGGACTGCTCCACATCCTGCGGCCAAGGAGCGTACACTTGCTCCACGAGCACCACGGTACCTGGCTCCAGGTCGCGAGAGGCCACATATCCGCGCTGTCCACCAATGTCAGCGTAGCTACTGATGAGCTCAATGGGCCCCACCGTGAGCGGTCGAACGTCATCCCATGGCGCGTACAGCACGCGCGTGTCTTCCTTGGCGATGGTCACCGACTGGTTGGCAGCTACACTGGCTGCAACAGGTGCGACAGGTGGCAGCAGACTCGGCTGCTGCAGGGGAGAGCTCACATGGACCTGCTGCTCGTCATCGCTGCTGTCATCATCGTCAAAGAGCCCGAAGGCGGCCTGCACACTGGCGCTCATGGTGGCGAATGGCATGGGCTGCCAATCACTAGGCAGTTCACTCAAACCAGTACACGGGTTACACTCGTGCGAGGGTACGCTGTGTACCCTGCGGCGCTTGGGTTCGCGCGAAACGCCTGGCGCATTCACTCTCGACCGCACGCGCGACGCTTGCGACAGAAAGCCATGCGCAGTGGCGGCAGACCGTCGCTCTCGGGCGGAGAGCTGCTGGGCAAGATCCTGCGGCGCAACAGCCACCTTCCCGTCACAGACGACGACTCGCAGGACCAGCACCCAGAGCGGCTGGACGCGGACGACGGCAAGATGACGGGCCAGCGAGACAACAACCTGCTGCCTCCGCCACATTCGAACTCGAGGTTCACGACGTACTTTATCGACCCGCTGTGCCACGCCATCTCACTGGCCAAGAGCCGCAGCGAGCGCGAGTCGCTGTCCTATGTGCTGCCGCCGCGTCCCGGCGTGGAGGTCTGGACGGCGGACGAGGCCAAGCGCAGAGAAGCGATCTGCGCGCAGAGCTTTGGGGATCTGCACCACGCATTCCGCCCCGTGGGAATGTGTGCGGACGCGATGGACAACAACGAGCTGGAAGCCATGTTGCAGCAGGAGGAAGACAAGCGTCAGGCGGACGAAGGGCGGTCGAGTCTGTCGGCAGCGCAGGAAGCCAGAAGCGAAGACGACGAAGAGCTGGACTTCGATGGCGACAACATGCACGCGAGTGTGCGGCAGCTAATCCGACGCATCGAGAGCGAGAGCCTAGACAGCGACCCGCACGAGTTCTCGGCCACGTCCAATCAGGACGACGACGAGGACGACGCGGAGCAGGAACTGAGCAGATCCAGCCGTGGACGCAAGTTCATGTACCCGTCGACAGTCAGCGACCATCCGGACCACTCGGTGCTGTTCTATCCAGAGTCCGCCTCCCAGGATCTGCTCACGAGAAGCGTGCGGCGCCTGGTGATCGGACTCAAGGACGATGCGGATCGGCACAACAGCCAGAGCAACTCGCAGCCGCCACGACGACGAGGCAACTCTTGTCCCAGTCCGTACTATCCGCCGTCATCCAGCGAGACCAGCTCATCTGCTGCGGATCTCTCTGCGCCTCCACGGTCGACTGGCCATTCGCGCTGGAAAGGGCGAGGCGCACTCTCCCGCCTCGCTCCTCGTTTGTTCGACACGCTCACGTTCCGCCGCAAGCGCAAGTCGTATCTGTACACTGACGAGGAGCTCGAGTCCGTCGAAGGCGCGCGGTGGAAGATCGTGGAGCTGGCCCTGCGCTTTGGTGGCAAGCATCGATTCTATCTGGTCCAGGCAGTCAACATGTTCTTCCCTCTGGTCAAGTACGGTCGCCACGGAGGCCCTCACGAGACGCGTCTCTACTGCAATCGCTGCGGCACGCTGCAATGGCAGCACAAGCGTGGCGGTCTCAGCGACCCCGTCGACCTGGCGGACGTGATGCAGATCGCCGAAGGCCGATCGACCTCTGTCTTCCGCAAGTACAGCTCAAGCATCCCGCTTGAAAGCCGCTCGCTGTCGATTGTGTTTCGCGACCGAACGCTGGACCTCGAAACGCAGAGCTCGAGCCATCGCGACTGGCTCATGAGTGCTCTTCGAACACTCGTGTCGTATGCGCGAAAGCAGCGCGACGCCGAGAAGCGAGCGATCGCCGAGCGATCGGATCAGTCTGTGGAAGAGACCGACGTGACTCCGCCGCTGTCGGTGCATGGCAGACCAGCTCCAAGCCATGGCAGTCGTACATGACGCACTCACACAGCAACGCATTCTTGATATTTATGAAACAACGCCTCATTAACTCTTCGTTCCTCCTTCTCACTCTTAGACGTTCTGCATGCCCACGCCATTGCCGGTGGTCTTCTTTATCTTGTTGAGCTCCACGATGGCGTTCACGCGGTTGGGAATCTGGTCTCGCGACAGACGCAGATACTTCTTCAGGATCTCGATGGACGCCAGCACTTCTTGCGGCCGCGGGCATTGCTCGTCCGCCATGTCGTCCGTCGTCTCGCAGTATCCGTTGGCGTGGCTCGCGTCGTCCAGCTTCTTGGTGGACAGATAGCCGTGCTTCTGCAGCACACTGCGAATGATCTGCACCTCATCGATGCCTGGGTCCGTCACAGACGCGTTGCCTTCCGTCTCCACGTACGCCTGTGCGTTCTGTGGATCGTTCACGCCAATCCAGCGCAGGAAGTCCGGCGCTAACTGTGTGATCTCATTCATTAGAAGCTGCAGATCTCGGTACGTGGACGACGGCTGCGGTAGTCCCGGAGCAGTGGACGCTGTGTTGCTAGATGCAGACTCACTCGTTGCGCTGTTGTTCATGAGGATCGCTTTGGTGTTGAGGCTGGCGATGGACTGCGTGGGCAGCAGACCACTATGGATCCAGCAGCTCTGAATCAGATGCTTGTCGAGACTGTGCAGCGCCACGTAGAACCAATGGAACACGTTGCGCGTGTGCAGCAGCCGCATGGGGTGGAAGCCGTGGAGGTCCTGGTTCAGCACGCACTGGCGGTAGTTGTTGAACAGCGTCTCGATCATCTCGTACCGGAAGCGGGCCTTGAAGGCCTGTATCACGCCCAAGTGACACGGATGGAAGCGCGGGCTCTTGAAATTGGGCGGCAGGAAGTAGATCTGCAGGTGATCATACACGAAGAACGTGCGCTGATCGCCTTGTGAGTCGAGGATCATGGCGGCCTTGACGTGCGGCACGGCGCTGTCCAGGATCACGCGAAACGTGCGCTTGCGCGTCTTGGCCAGCGCATTGAGCGCCTTGAGCATGCACACAGTGGTGTGGGCCACTTGCCAGCCCGACTTGGAGTGGCCGTAATGGATGTTGTACGCCTGCTGCGTGTTCACGCCCTCCAGCAGCAGCGGGTTGCGGTCCACGCCGATCACCTGCATGTCGAACTTCTCGCCCGCAGCGCTCACGAACAGCGACACGGTGTACCGACCGGAGCTGTTGGTGCCGGACGCTTCCGGCGCGGTGTTGGGCGCGTTCTGGGGCTTGTACATGACGGCGAACTCGCTGCCGGTCCAAATGTCCTCGAGCGCCACCTGGCCTAGGCTGTGGTGCAGCTCTCGCAGCCGCGTCTGGATGTCTACGTTCTTGATTACACTGTGCTCGCCGTGGAACTGCTTGGAGCTGAAGGACCCGAAGCGCGTGCGGTAGCCGTCCAGCCAGCCGTTCGAGGCCGAGAACTTGGACAGCGCGAGGCGCACCTTCTCGGGCAGGTCGGCGTACGGCTCCTGCAGGATCTTGAGCGCAATGTCCATGGCCTTCTGCTGCAACACCGTGCCTGTGAGCTTGGTGTCCGGACTGCTCACCTTGACCTCCATGCGCCACTTGTGCAGACACTCGTCCAACACGCGCAGGTCGTACGTGCACTTTGTGGTCTTGCGCTTCTTTTTGGTGGCGTCGGCCGAGTCCGTCTCCGTGCGGATCAAGTCCTCCTGGCGGCAGATGTTGGTGATGGTCGTGCGCCCCACGCGGAACTTCTCAGCCAGCTCACGGTGCGTGAACTTCTTGCTGGCCGCCAGGTCCACGACCTCGCGCTTCTGGCCCAGCGTCAGACGCATACGGCGGCCCGAAGACGTGCCATGCGATGGCGAATCCACAACACCCTCTTGTTGCACGTCGTTTTCTTCGTCGTCCTCCTCTGCGTCCTCTTGGGCCTCGGCCGTGAGCTCCTGGCCCTCGTGGTCCTCCTGACTCTTGTCCATTTCGGCGTTGCTTACGGCGGCCGCGGGATCTATGGCGAGACCGTTCTGCGCCATGAGCAGCTGCAGCTGGAGCTGCTGCATCTGCTGCGTCTGATAGACGCTCACCGTGGCTCTCGGGTGCTTGCGGCCGATGCTCTGACCAGCAGCGGCCTCATTCGAGTTGGCGATTGGGTTCATCTCGAGAGGGGGGAAGCTCCTTCGGTTTAGAAACCACCACTGGCCGTCACGCAGTCTCGCCTAAGTACGTACCTAACTTAGAGAGGGATCAATCCATTTGCAATGGTGAGTGGCGGGCGCAAGCAGATGCAGCAGGCCAAGCGCGAGAGCGCGTATCCGGCGGCCAGGACGCTGGTCTGGCACTCGACGCTGCGTCATCCGGGCTCCAGACACCTGGAGATCCTGCAGTCGCTGGCGGTCGCGCAACAGCTGGATGTGTGTCTGCCGGACGCCAATGGAGCGGCCGTGGCGCAGACGCTGCAGTGGGAGAACTCGTTCTTCTACGAGATCCGCTCTTCGCTCTCGGTCTTCCTCTCTGCCAGATTCATCCAGGACTACGTGCTGCAGGGACAGGTGTACATGATGCCTAAAAACGTGCCTCTCGATAGCGACAACACGGCCATGCTGCTGCCGTCCGGTGAGCTGCTGCTGGTCGTGGACAGCTCCACTTACGAGCAGCTGGGTCTCGTGGGCAAGAAGTACGGCGACGCCATGCCGCGGGCCTTGAAGACAGCCCAAGGCCGACTGGGCCAGCGCTACGTGGTCACTCTGGACCTCAAGAGCAAGGCCTTCGCCGCAGATGAACCAGCACAGGGCGCCAAGCCTTCGCTCCGTCAGCGAGTACTCGGGTGTCTGGAGAACAGGATTGCGCCCATGGTCATGATGGTCTGCGCCTACAGCGAGAGCGGATCGCCACGCACCATTATCTTCGGCAACGATGACGAGATCCAGCGCAAACGAATCGACGTGAGCACGGAGCTCACGCAGATCCCAGACGTCTTCATGCCACAGTTTGCTGGATACTTCGCCGGGTTGGCGGGAAACGAGACTGCCACCAGTGGGGCAGAGCGTAAGCAAGTGCTGTCGGCGGCTTTGAACGACACGTACGACTGGCTGGGCCTTGTGGCCTGCCGCTTCTCAGACGTCCTTCAGCGAAAGTTACCAGACGAGTACGTGTCCACGTTCACGGGCATACCGGACTCGATCGAGTGCCAGGCCGAGGGGCAACTCTCGTGTGTGCGCTGGCGTGGCCTGATCAGCCCCACGTTCGGCCAAACCGTGTTCGAGAAGGCCCAGCAGGCCGTCCGGAGCGGCAAAATGCCGTGGGCGGCTGTCATGTGCTGGGGATTCCCAGACACTGTGGTGTCCTGGACGCAGACAGAGGCCAAGCTCAAGCGCGAGCACGGCTACGTAGTGAACGGCAGTAACAACTACACTCTGCTGCTGCTGCCAAACGACGAGTACTTCTTGCTTCAGGCTCTGGGGCCGCATGACGCCACTGTATGATAGCATTGTTAGAGCTTTGTACTAGATCCATCGAGTGTTCACTAGCTTTTAACTGGTCTTGGCGATCACGCCTTCCACGAACAGAGCGACCGTAGCCGTAGTTGAGTCCGAAGGCGCCAGCGAGATCGCAGTCTTGATCTGCTTCTTGGCGGTCTTGGTGTTCTGCTTTTGCCCGTGCACGATCGCAGACCGGAGCGTGGCAAAGAACTGGCCGGCGTCCTCCGAGGCCGAGAGCGAGTTGACGCTCTTCCAGACCTGCAGAGCGCAGTCGCTGAGATTCATCTCTTCGTACAACGCGCCGAGCTCGTACAAAACCACAAGCACGCGGTTGGACGAAGACGCGAGCGAAAGGGCCTGGCGGTAGCTCTTGGCCGCAGCATATTTGTCCGAGATAGCGAGGAGGCGAGCCTCAAGCAGCAGTTTGGCCTCAGATGAATGGGTTTCCAGCGTTTGGAGGAGGGAGCGTGCGTGGTTGGTGATCTCTGTGGCTTTTGCTGCATTCTGGAGTCGAGACCAGCAACAACCAAGCAGCCAGAGAAGCTGGATTTGCTCGAGCTCAGTCGATGGCTGCGAGCTAGCAACGCGAAGACCGCTTTCGAGCAATCGAATCGCGGAATGCAAAGCGCTGGCAGAGACCTCAGTAGGGTGGAACGAATGACGTTTGATAAAGCCTGCACCTGCCAACGCGTATACGTGCGGGTTCCATGGCTGCATTCGCACGAGCTTTTGGCCTTGACTGGCGAAGTCCGGGTCTTTCTCACTTCCATGCAGTTCCACTAAAGCCTTCAAGTAGCTGAGCTCAACAGTCGAATCACTACTCGAGAGTTTCTCCGCCGCTCGCAAGCAATCAGGAGCTAGACGAGCTGCATTCTTGCTCTGGAAGTCAATCAAAGCCAAGCCCAAGTGCGTCCACGAGAATCTTGACACTGGTTCTAACCGCACAGAGGCTTCCAGCGCGGACAAGCATATCTCTTCGTTTCCGACGTAGCGATCAAACAATTCAATCGCCCAGAGACGCTCGCTTTGGTCGACAGAGGAATCAATGCAGCTTCTACGAAGCACGTCCTTGCACATCGCACCAACCTGGAGGGAGAGATCGACGTGCGCGTCTGCAAGAAAAGCAGCGACCGAAAGCGCCACTATTGCAATCGATTCGCTCTCCGAATCGGGCAGATCCAATTCCAGCAAGCTCTTCAATTCAGTAAGGGCATCCTTTCCGTGTTCCTGAAGATACAACTCCTGAGATTTGAGAACACGCAGTAAAATCGCACGCTTTTGAAGCGCTTCAGATGGCCACGAAGCCTCAATACGAGCGACTACGTTCTTGTCTGCACCAGAGCAGCCCATTTCTGCGACAAGCGAGTTCCAGAGAAAACCTTCGCGCTCCTCAACTTTAGTCGACTGCTTCACCGCTCGTTTGAACGAAGCATTCGCTTGCGCGTACAGACCGAGATGCTGTTGAATCACGCCGAGCGCATTCCACGCGTGAGAGTTATGCGGGTCACGCTCCAAATACTTTTTGATTGAGAAGAGCAACTGTGCCGCTTCAGGACTCGGAACCCCGTCGAGCAGCAGCAAGTGAACCAGTCCATGGAGAGCGTCTAGATCCAAGCCAATCTGAAGCGCACACTTGAACGCCTCAACGGCCTTTTCGTGCTCTTCAGACGAACTCTGCCGACTGGAAAGCATACCGTAGCCGTTCCACATGGACGGATTGTCCGCATTGATGCTCTGTAGCTGTAAGAAGGCCTTCTGCGCCAGCGTTGCTGCGTTTTTACCGTGGTCCTGGTAAACGTAGAACATGCCTAGGTTCGCCCATGCAGCATCGGTGTTTTCGCTCTGAATGGCGCGGATCCACGCGAACTGCTTGAGAACTGGATGATCACTCACAATCGCCAATCCGTTCCACGCAAGTGCATATGATGGGTCCTGCTTCAGTGCAAGCTTAAAATATTTCGTCGACTTGTCTTTCAAGGCTTGGACCGTGTCGATCAAGTTCTGTTCGCCACCAGTTTCTGCTGTGTTCACGCCAAACACGAGGAATGGGAGGCCGTGAACACTGCATGTGGCTTGTGCTTCGTACCAATAGCTAAGGCCAACATCATATGCAGCCTCAACTAAACCCACTGTTGCATCTGTTGTGGGAAGAGACAACAAAGCTTCGTACGCCTTGCGTCCTTCAGAGAGAAAATCGATCCAATTCTGTCCGTTCTCTGAACTGAAGTCTTCTGGTGACAAGAAGAACGAGAAGCAATGAATATCCCCCTTCAGCTTGAGAGTTTCGGCCGATGATCTTAACGGAGTCGATGCGACGTCAGTCAGAACCAGTGATGCTTGCTTCAAGCTGACAGCTGCCTGTCCATATAGGCCTTGCGCGCATAGCAACTTCGCTTGCTTGAATAACACGTCGGCATAAATCAATGCAATGACTGATCTATCGCATGCTTCATTTGTCGGTTCTTCCAGCAATGGGCGAATGTGGCCCAAGGCTTCATCAAACAGATACAAAGAGCACTCTACGCGAGACAACTCACACAAGACACACCAGTTCGTTTCACCCAGCTCGATGGCTCGCAAGTACGACTTCTGAGCGGACACCAGCTTTCCAAAGTGACGGTACAAATGTGCCAGGATGACCCAGTATCGAGCGTTTAACGGATCATTTCGCAGAACTAGATGAAGTTTGTCGACGGCGTCTTCGTTGTCTTGGTTCACAAGGTACTGGGCAAGTCGAAGAAGTGCCCAAGTTGGCGCGATCTGGGGTTCGCTGGTCATATCTTCCCACAATTTCACAGACAATTCAGGCTTGTTCTGCTGGGCATAAAGGTCACTTAGCGAAACACCAGCTAACTCGATTCCAGGAGCCAACGAAAGCGCCTTTAAGAAGCATTTTTCTGCTCGAAGAGTATCCTTGGCGATATCCAAGTACCATTTGCCGAGCCACGAGAACGTGTCTCCGTCTGTCGGAGCGAACTTGGCAGACATCAGCAGATTTCCGAAGCAGAAAGACTTGTCCTGACGATAGAATTCACCAAGATGCCAGTACACAATGGCAAGGCGCTTAAATGTGCTTGCTTTGTGCACTGGGCTTGAAGCTGGAATATCTGCTGCATGCTTCTCCAACAATTCTTTGGCTTCCTCCACTTGACCAAGTTCGAACAGAATCCATCCGCGAGCACACTCGGCCACAGCGTCTTTTTCATCGTTGCCAGCGTAGATCGAGTCAAGGATATCCATTGCTTCTTGCCACTGCTTGCGTCGAATCAGAAGCTCTGTGGCACTGATAGCTGCTTGCTGTACTATCGATTGGTCATCGCACTTCAACACTTGGTGATAGCAATCCAGAGCCTGTTCGATGTTCCCGGACTGTTCTCGTGCTTTCGCCTCCAAAAACTGCACCTTTGAATCAGAGTAGCTATTCAAGAAGACGAAGTGAGACTATCTTCATCACTGAGACAAAAAGAATCGTTAAAAAACTCACATCGATGCGCTAATGCCGGGGCTTCCCAGTACCAGAGCCTTCTCATATACCATGCTCTTAGCCCATTCCAGGCGCTTCAGACATCCTTCGGCGTCACGAGCATCGATTGCAAGAGATGCGAGTTCCATTTGTGCTCGTACACAAAGAGCGCTCTCATGAAGCGACGACGAGGAACAGTATTTTAGAGCCTCCAAGAGCTTCGATCGCACCTGCAAAAAGTCCATTCAAGTGTCAGTAATTCCGACTCTCAATGAGAATACTTCTAATTCGTACTTCTTCAGCATTGCTCGCGTTTGCCTTCGCCAGAGCGCTGAAGATTTGTCCCATCGGGCTCTTTGGATGCGACGATGACAAAGAAACTGCGAGTTGAGAAGCTTGATCCATGCTAATTGCTGCCCACAGCATAAATTCCAAATGCATGAGAACGACTGAGCAAACTGATAACATGCAACTCAGTACTTACGACTATCTGCATCTTCCGAGCGAAGGAGAAGCAGCTCAAGCGGCATGCGTGCAGTATTACACCAACCGACCACCGATAGAGCCAGCTTATCCAGATGCTGCATCATTGAGTGCTTTTGAGTCACAGCAGACGCTTTGACAGCCTTGATCTGATCCAGATGATGCCGCAAGAAGAAGGCAATGGCTGCATCCGTCTTGGACCGTACATCGCCATCCAGTGGCTCTGACGTCCAATCCCATTGTTCTGCCGCAGCAAAGAACTGTCTCGAAATATCCACGAAAGAGTGCGATCCTGAGCAATCCGACAAGCTAAATTGCGGTCGCTGTTCAAAATCAAGTCAGCACTTGCAGTCGCAGTCCATACACAGACACAGATCTGTCCCTGTGCATTTACCTGCAGAAGATCAAGAAGTTCCAGCCAAATCGAGAGAACCGCGGGCAGCTCTTCATTGGGCGTGACCGCAAGACTCAGCTCCGCAAAGGCATCGTTCTCAGTAGTCACGAGAGAGTACCACGCGTCAAAGGCCTACAAGACCCACATTTGAATCAGCACTGCCCCTTAAGCGGTACACGAGTGACACAGGAAATCCTAACCTGCGGCAGCTTGTTGGCTTCCAAGGCGGCCGACGCGAGCTCCGACACCCACTTCTGGCACGGCTTGACTTTCTTTCCCCTGTGATCAAGACCTCAGCCGCGCGAATGTAAGGCACACGATAGAGCCACTAACCGACGGAAGATATCCACAAGCTTCTCCAACGGCTCCAGTCGCTTGGCTGCGTCCTTACGGGCTTCGTACATGTCCGCAAGGTTCTGAAGGCGCCAACGTTTGTGTGATACTGTTGTCACTGGCAGCTGAACCGATGGACAGATCGCGTACCTTCCAAGGCGCCGGCAGATCCGATTTGAGCGCTGCTGCCTTCCGATACGCTGTCTCACACTCCTCCCACTGCAGTGACCAAGCAAAGCGAAGCGCACTGAGTCTCCTGTTGGCCGTCTCCGCAATGGCGTGTCTGTCGTACCTCCTGGAGGTGCGAGGCCGCCAGTCCGACGCACATGAGCGCCTGGAAGTTGTTGGCATCGAACTGCGACACGCGCCGCGCTCCGTCCAGCGCCTGCTGGAACTTCTCGTCCTTCACGTCGGCGATCGCCTGCTCCAGCATCTGCCTCCACATGGCCGACGCCATCTCCGAATGAGTCTTTGCGTATCCAGAGACGTGATGTCATTGGCTGAAATTGGAAACTCGCGATGATTGGCAGAAATTAGGCCTCGCATTGACATGGGTTATAGAACCATGGATGGCTACATGCTGCCTCATTATTTGCTGCGGCGATGCCACGCGCCGTTCTCGAACACGAGCTCGCTCGTGGGCCAGTACTCAGGCTCGAGCTTGAGCGTGCTCAGGCGGTCCTTGCCGCTCAAGTCCGTGTACTTGATACGCACGGACGAATTGGATGTCTTGGCTGTCACAGCGGCCAGGAAGTCGTCGATGCTCGTGATCTTGATGCCGTCAATCTCTTTGATGCGGCTCGTGGGAGGAGGGCCGTAGCGCGCAGCCGGAGAGCCGGAGTATCGACAAGAGACGTAAATGCCGTCCTCTAGCGAAATGCTGCGCTGAGCGGAGACTGAGAGCGGCGGCGCCTGCAGCAACAGCCCCTGCCAGAACACGATGCGGTTGATCTCCGTCTGCTCCAGAAACAGCGTTTTAACGTCCACTTGGATCTCTTGACCATCTCTGACGATCGTCAGCTTGACTTTAGGCTTCTGCGTGCATTTCTCAACTTCTCGGAAAGACGTCACGATCTTTCCGTCGACTGCCACGAGGATGTCGCCGTTCTTGAGCACCTTGGCAGCCTCCGTGCCACCCCAGCGACGGCCAACGCTTAGAATCGTACGTCGATCTGGAGCGTCCTTCTCGAGAATCTCAGCCAGCGACTGATCGAGACCAAGTTCTCGGCCCTTGGCCAGACTGATGTGCTCAAAGTCCACGCCCAAGTCCCACAACTCGGGTGTCTTGCCTTCCATCAGCGAAGCGGCACTCTCCATCACAATGTCGATGGGAATACCGCGGTTAAACTGACTTTCAACCTTGGAACCACCAGGACGCTGCTGCTGGAACGAGAACGAAGCCCAAAACGCTTGAACTGCGCCTTCTTCATTGCACACGACGCCGCCTTCCGTACCGACGACATCTTGCAACGCAACCATCTCCAGGTTGTGCTCTTGATAGCGCGGAGGGTTGGGCATTGGAAGCCCGATCCACTTGACTCCCGAGACAATCGTGTCTCGTGACACCAATTCCGAGTGACCACTGCGGCCAACACTGCTCATGAGTCCTACGAGCCACACGGGTTCTGAAGGCTGCAGTTTCTGCGGGGAGATCTTGCAGCTCTCAATAGGCGTGGAGCCAATCAACTTCGGATCGTACTGAACGATGGCAAAGTTGTGCACTGGGTGGACGAATACGACTTGAGCTGGTACCATAATCGTACTGGCAAAGGTCACCATGGCGTCACCCAGACTATCCGTCACAGTGTTGCGATCCACGACCACGAGTCCCTTCTTGGCATCAATCACGAGACCAGTGCCACGGTAGTTCGATGTCGACAAACTGTTCACACTGAATGGACGATCGTAATCCACCGTCACGAGTGAGCGAGCCAGAATCCCTTCCACCTTATTCTTTCCCGGAAGCATCGTCGTGGAGCCCACCGAGTTCGTGCCACTAGATGCTCGCGCAGTTGAGTTCAGTTGGCTTTCGCTTGGATCAAAGCTCTCGCAGTGCCACGTGCCCAATTTGTCATCGCGCGTGTATTCACAGAAAGGGAACCACCGACGATCAATATGAACAACTTCAACGCGTTCTGGCTTATCAGTCAGCTTGGAGTACTTAATGACAATGCGCTCTCCGTTGGCACATTGCTTCAGATAGTTCTTTAGCGTTTCAAGATCTGGAGTCTTCACACCATTGATGGAATGGATAATCGATCCACGTCCAATGCGAGAGCGCTGGAGGAAATAGCCTGGGTCGGCAACATACGGAGCTCCAGGGCTCATGGCATGATTTCGAGCTTGCTGGTACGAAAGCGGATTAATGACAGCACCACCAATCTCAATGAAATTCGAGGGAGTAATCGCATGAAGATCTTGCACATCGACCACATGCGTCAAAAGTTTTCCGGAGCGTTCAATTTGAATCTCAATCTAGAGGTTTTCATACAATCACCGACAATATTAGCCTAAAACAAGTACAATAAACAGTCAGCATACAAACTTACGCTCTTCCCAACGTGATCGTCCAAGATGGATTCCAACGGAACAAAACGCGTTATCAACTGGCCATTAACACGAACCAGAACATCACCAGGCTCAAGCTTGCTGCTTGACGGTCCTTTCGGGATAGTTTCGGCGACTGTGAGCATTCCTGTTTCGAGAGGGAATGACGATCGAACGATCGACTCCGTCTCGGCTGACACGCCTAGGCGACGAACCTCATCAAATGGCTGAATAGAGAGATAAACGAGTCAGTTCAATACGTTCAACGTCAAAACAGTATTTCCACTTACCTTGTAATGGAAAACAGTCTGAATAGTTCCTCGTGGAACTTCTTTGCCGTCCCGAATCAGTTCGAACGCGCGCTTGACGCGATCCAGAGGAAGGTAGAACGACGCAGACGTGCCAATCTTACCGCCTGCATTCAATGCAATCGCGTCGCCATCGTGGTTTAGCACTGGAGATCCAGAGGAGCCTCCAGTAGTGCCTAGAGCAAAAAGCGGATGAGCTTCTCAATACTTCTTGCCTTGTTTTCTTGAATAAATACCTGATGAAGCCTGGAAGTAGAAGGTATTGAAATCATTGTAGTTGTTGTACCCGTACGCCGGAGCGTCGCGATCTAAGCGAGCTAACGTGCCGCTTGCGATTGCAAGCTTTTCAGCAGCGTCATTGCCCACGACACGGATATCGGTACCAATATCCGCCTTTTCGGGGCACAGCTTCAGCGAAGGCACCGAAATGTGCTTCACATCCTAGTTAATATCAGAGCGTGAGTAGTCAATACAAAAATCAACATTGACAGCTTCTCTTACGGCTGGATTGAACTTGAAATAGCCAAAGTCGTGCACTGGATCGCGGTAGATGGGAATAATACGAACTTCTTCGTTGTTCTGGAACACTGCTTCCGCATCCTACAGACACGACACATCCCATTGAATACTAAAGCTCTGTGAGTTGGTGAAATATGGAGCAACGTACAATAGGTCCAGGGCCCACAACGTGGCGATTCGTCAGGATGATGCCTCGCTCAGCATCCACCACAAAGCCCGTGGCAGATCCATTACCAGGAGACTCGGTGTCAAAGAACTAGACCATGGGGACGTTGCGTCAGCCGTTCAGACCCGTCGCACACGTTGCAAGACGTACCTTGGGCGAATTCAGCTTCAAAGATACGATGGCTGGCACGACGCGTTCGAGTGTCTCCTTCCAGTCGCCATGATGCGGCTTGGTCTCCGCAGCAAGGAGTTCAGCCGCAAGCCGCGTATTCAGCAGCTTCTCTGCATTAGATAGCCAGCCAAGTGTTAGATATCTGACAGCTTGACAAACCAGACGCCTTCGCATGAGGACGAACCTTTTTGGATCTCGAGGTCCTTGAGCTGCTTCTCTTCGTCAGATTCTTTGCCCTGCACTACCGCGAAGTACGCGATCCCCACAGAGGCCAGCACGCCGACAGCTCCAGCGATGCGTTGAGCTGCAGCACAATAAGACGCAATCATCAGTCACAGCAATGGTGTTATCGTAGCTCTTGGTCCGGCACCTGTCGGTTGAGTTGTCCGGTCCGTGGCCGACGAGAATGCACGCGCGTTGGCGTTCATCAGGCGCAGAGGCCGCAAGTGGTCTTGCCTCATCTGCTGCTGCGCGGGTCTCCTGACAGCGGCCGAGCGCAGCAGACGCCGCTGCCAGTTGGCCCCAGTCCGCATCATCATGCTATCTATGGTCTTCCCTGCAAGCTCAGAATGCCAGTCACAGGTAGCTGAAGCTGTCGAGAGGCGGTATTTCAGCCAATCATTGCATCTAAAGACTTATTTATAACCAATCAAATGTACCCAGGTGCACCAACTGCAACCAAGGACCATGGGGTCGTACTTAGATGGAGACCCCCGAGTGCATCCGGCTGCAGTATGCGTCGCCTGGAGATCCCGAGACGCCGGAGGAGCGACGCAGACGCTTGGCCAGCAAGAGGGCGGCCAAGTACCGTCTCTCGCAGCAGTTCAAGGCTCAGAATGCGCAGGTGCGGCATCAGAATGCGCTCCGGCAGCGCCGACGCCGCAGCCAGTTGGATGAAGCAGCCATTCAGCGCGCGAGAGAGCAGAACCGGCGGCGGCAGCAGCAGAGACGCGACGCGCTGAGTGAACAAGAGCGAGAGGTCGTACGCGAGCAGCAGAAGCAGAGACAGCGACTCAGAAGACAGCGTCTTGACGATCAAGAGAGAGAGCAGGTGCGGCAGGAAGAGCGGATACGACGGCGACAGCAGAGGCACAAGCAACAGAGAGCGCAGAGAGAAGAGAACGAGCGCTATGAGGCATCATTGAGGTCACCCTCGCGTCCTTTGGATATCATTCTTCCGCCTGCGCCCATCGCTATCAGCCGAGCGCCTCAGCCGTTGACACAAGTTGCTCTACCGCCTGCGACCTTAAGGCACAGCGATTCGGAAGTCCCAGCGCTGCAGCTGCAACTGCGCCATCCCAGCCACAACAGTTGCCACCATCCGCATTTCATCCACTCCCAGCATCGCGGAGTTCCAGTTGCGCCACTTCAGTTTCCGCTACCTCCGTCCGCGTCGCTGCAGGCGAATGGCCAGCTCATGTCGTTTCTCGACCGTATGCCGCAGCTTCCGCATCTGCAGGCCACGCTGACTCAGCCTTCGCCATCGGTACTAAATACCTCAGCTCCACAGTCATCTGTATACTTCCCGCCCATTGCAGGCAGCGGACAATCGTCAATGCTTCCAGGCCCAGTGTCCTCGACGGCCATTCCTTCGTTGGCCTCCGCCACGTCGTCCTCACTCCCATCGCAGTCATCAGGCCATCAACTATCACTGAGTGCTCTCGCGCCGCCTTCTCTGCCTGTTCGAGCCCTTCCGCCTCTGCCAGACTTTCTCAATGCGCGAGAAGCTTTCGATCCGCCGGCCAGCAGCATCTTTTTTCCGTCAATCAGCGAGCTTTCGCACTTTGGAGGCGATTTCCACGACTCGGACGTGTTTTTCCGCAGCTGAGAAGCGAAAAGAGATTCAAATCATTCAAATGAAGTTCCTAGAGCTATCTAGCGCAGGATGCTGTCCAGTTTATTGACGCTGCCTTTGCTGAGCACGCGATGCGGAGTCTCTACACGCCAGAGCGCCTTGAAGGCTTCTGGGGCATACGCCTTCCGATTGTCCAAGAGAAAAACCTCCAGCTGCGTTTCTGCGAGGCTGAGCAGCTGGTAGTAGCGCTTGGCGTGCTCAAAGTGATAGCCCGTTCGACCGATACTTGGGTAGGAGTACAGAATACCAGTGAGCCCTTGATGCAGCGCTCCAACGTTCAGCAGCATCTGCTGAATGCCACCCTTGGTGAACGTCGCTCCGTTCATCTGCTGGAGATTCGAGATCAAGATATTGGCGAGTAAAGCGTCGATGCCGTCAAAGGCCAGTGCCATCTTGTCGCTCGTAAGGTACGGCTGCAACGCATTCTCGATCGAAGATAAGTTGATGTTGAGCGAGAGCACACTATCATGAGCCATAGTCGCAAGCTCTTCAGCCATGTCGAAGCGTTGGGAAATCAATTGTGTGAGGAAGTAGAAGCTGTGCAAGCGTATCTCGCGGCGTAGGAACAATAAACATTCGTCAGCCAGTGCACTACAACGCCAGCTAGTAGCCTGGAGTGCAAGAGGAGCCATGGTTCGAGGAGCATGGCGACCAAACGAGGAATCACGCTTCGACTTCGGGCGTTTGATTGCCTCATTCTGCAGGTATTGGGCGATATAATCACACGCGCTGTTGATGTAGCCGAGCATCGCTATCCGCGAGTTGTCCATGAGCAGGCCTTTGGTGCCGTCTGTCCAAGAGTCCGGGTCGTAGTAAAGGCTCTCCATCTCCAGCTCCTTCTGCACGATGACTGCTCGAGGAGACTCCTTTTCTCCAGAGCTGACAGTTGACGGCGTTGACCCACTCAGAGGCTGAACCTTAGAGTGCTGATAGGGAATCGGAACTGATCGCTTCGCCTTTTGGTAGCCTTCGTACTGCTGGAACAATGCGATAAGATCCGAAAATGCCGCGCTCTGAAGCATCTGCTTGTGATTTCGTGTTTGCTCGCGAATGTCGCGTACAATTGTTGAGCAATCGTCCAGCCACTTCAAGACAGTCGCATCGAGCACGCTCACGAGACCGAGCAGGTGGTCTGGCATTTTCCCAGTCATCTCGCAGATTTCTTCAGCGATATACAGCAGACTTTCGATGCTGGGTGGCTGGTAAGAAGTGTCGGACGGTATGGGCAATCGGCAGGCACTCGACGTGTTGCGATGCTTCAGAGCTAGAAATTGCTGCGCAGAATAGAATCGAAGCATTATCTCTCGCTACGATATACAACACAGAATCGTTAACGCCTACCTGTGCCTTTGCTTTGACTTTAGGGATCCATTTCTGAGCAATAAACTGATTGATGAACGAAGCAAATCCGGACGAAGTTGAGCTGTGGAAGAACTGCTCAAAGTCACGAGAAAGACTGCCTAGGTCTTCGTACACGACTGGGAGGTGGAATACGCTTGGATCGCAGACTCTGGTGCGCGTTGCTTCGGCGGTTGCTTTACCTCGAAGTCCGAACAGTGCCACGCCGCTTACCTCAGCGGACGGCTCCTTGTTCTGACTCAACCGGAACAAATTTCCCTCCGAGATGGCAGCCTTTGCGTCTTTTACTGCCAGTGATTCAGGCACCGCAGCGTCCTCAAAGTACTCGCTCAGGACTCGCTAAGGCAATTGCAAGCATGATTAGTCCCACCTAAAGCCACCAGTTTTTCTCTTTGACGCACCTGCACCAACCCAGAGAGTTTGGCAATCACTTCCTGCATCCCGTAGTTCCACGTTTCGCCCTGTGATGTGAAATACACCGACACCAGATAGTGTCGCTGGGCGATACGGCGAACTACGTGGAACAACAGTCGCAGGAACGTGTGGAAGTTGGCCGAGTGGTCGTGCTTGCCGAAAGTCTTCTCCGTGAAATTGTTGTCGAACGAAGTCTGGCTGCTCGAGTTGAAAATTCCCCGACAAATCCGTGAGATTTCGACTACAACGTCCTGGACCTCGCTCTCGATGGTTGTCTTGAGCATCCCGATCACTTCCATCTCTCGATGGAATCTGCCGAGATTGACCTCACACAATCAGCAGCTGGAACGGAAGCACGGCGCAGTTAAGGTTCTTACTTTTTCACTGCGGTGACAGCAGCGAGCAGCGGGTTGGCAGTCACCTGGTTGCTTGTAGCGCTGCTTGAGTCGGCGAAGACTTGTCGGTCTTGCTCACAGTCGCGCTGGTTGGATTGGTACATTTGCTTGTCGAATTCATTGTCCAGGAACGAGTCGTTGCTCAGCTCATGCTCAATCGATGCGAGCGAGTACTGGTTCGCCTTGGCAAAGATTTCAAACGCTCCCTTGACGCAAATACACATAAGCTTCGATGTCAAAGTGGTGGAGATTCAGTCGTATCACACCTTCATGTAGATGAGGTGCTTGAGCTCATGCACGAGTCGGTCTTCGATCGTCTGCTTGCACTCCATGAGCGCGTTGCGGATGCCTGTGATGGCATGGAAGGCCACCAGCTTCTCACTGAAGACCAGATCCAGCGAGTGGTTGAACATGTCCACCGCGCCCTGATAGTTGCGCTCGTCCATCATGGTCTCGATCTTGGCTGGAGATGCCTCGATGAACTGAATGTCGTTGATGACTGCAATGACCTGCACGTACACTTGAGATATAAGATGGAGGAGCATTTAACGACCCTGACATAATCCAACCTTCTGCGCCTCGTACTTGTGGAGCAGCAGCTCTCGCAGGTTCTTGGTCTTGGAACTCAGGATGTTCTTCCCGTCAGTCGAGCGCTTCGAGACCTCCTCCAATTTGTCTCGCGTCTCTATGGCGATCCATCCATTCACATGAGCACGCTAAAATCACAGACCAGCCGAACTGATACACTGACCTTGCAGCTGGTTGGAAATGGACGCGAAGCGCACAAGACTAGTGTTGAAGTTGGTGAAGTTCTCGTCGATGACGCCCGCGATCTCCTTGTCCGCGATGGCGCGGAAGCCCTGGACACGCTGGAGCTGCTCCTGTCGAATCTCATCAGTGGACGCGCCCACGACGTAGCGCAGCATGTACCTGGACACGCTGAACTTCTTGTCGAAGAAGACCGGATCGATGCCGTTCATGCTGCTGCCAGAGTCCTGGAAAGGCGACCTCTTGCGCCTTTTCCTACAGTTAGATCCGACCGCGAAACGACACTCGAGAGACTCAATGAGCGTTGTCAAAGCGGAGGATCTGTTCACAGGTAATAACGCTGTGAGCACAGCATGGCTGGCTGGCTGGCACTGTAGTTTAGCTGATGTCTTTGGATTGTAGCTGCTGCTGCTCAAGGCGACGTGGCTGCTCTGACAAAGCTGTTGGCGCAGGGCGCTCGCGTCAACGACACAGATGTGAGCCAAGATGCTGTCTGTTGTGCTCATGAGCGTTCATGGACATCTGGCTCGTGTGGTGATGCAGAAAGAAGGCTATGCTGCGCTGCAGGTGGCGACTGTGAAAGGTCATTTCGACTGCGTAGAGTGGCTCCTGCAGACCGGCGCAGACGTCAACCAGCGTGATGTAAGGGCGTCTACGCCACGCACCATCCATCGCTCCTCATCTGTAGCTCTGGTTCTGCAGTCGGATGGCTTCAGTGCGCTGCAAGAGGCTGCTTTCCGTGGCCACGAGGACATCGCGCGACTTTTGCTGCGCTGGGGAGCCGACAAGAGCTTCGTGAACGCCGTACGTCGAGCTCTCCTAGTGTTTGGCAACGTGTGCTGCTCACAAGTACTAAATGCCCCACCAGGAAGGCTCAACGGCGCTCCAACTGGCCGTGCGCCACGGCTACGGAGTCATCGCCTACATGCTGTGCGAAGGCCACAGTGTCGAGAGGGGCTTCTATTGAGAATGGGTCCATGCCCAGTGCCATCCATTTCCAGAAGACGACATGACTGACGCGCAACAGATCGAAGAGCCAGCGGCGCTAGCGGACGCCCCAGTCGGACGCAGCTGGCGCTACTGCATACACATTGCGTACTACGGTTCAGGCTTTGTGGGCTGGCAGAGGCAGAGTCAGGAGCACAGTGTGGGTGCCGGCAGCGTGCAGGAGGTCGTGGAGGACGCCGTGACAGAGCTGCTGGGTGCCAAGGACCGGATCAACGTCACGAGTGTAAGCCGAACGGATGCGGGAACTCACGCACTCTATGTGAGTCAGTACAGTGGATATGGAATGCCACACAATTACACAATTGCTGAGCTGACTGGCGTTTATGGCAGCAATACGGCACCATCCGACTGGACGAGGAGCTGTCCATGGACATGGACGAATTCCGAGAGCGCCTGAATGCACGGTCTGTCCAGGCGCGACTACCAGCAAAACCCTTACACTGATCCTGCCTTTGATTCTGTAGACTGCCTGAAAACGTCACAGTCCATGGTGTGAGGCTGCTGGATGCCGCTTCCCGCCCTTCGCGCATTCGGTCGCTGTATAAAAAGTATATCTACTACATCCAGCAGGGCCATCGGCCAGATCTGGCGCTGGGCAAATACTCATGGTTCATTGGCAAGCGATTGGATGTTCAGCGTGTGAGCGATGCTTTGAGGTAGGGGCTTTATTCTGGAAGAATGTGCTTCGACATCCAACTCAGACTCAACGCTCTGCAGCATCCTGGTCGGCGCGCACGACTTCCGACCGTTCACGCAAGGACTGCAGCAGTTTGACAAGTCCACTGTTCGCACAATCATCTCCGCCACAGTTACAGTCCGAAGGTATAGAGAGCTCCGATTGCTTTTGAAGCTTGCATTGTGGTCAACTGATTCGTTGCATGGATAGAAATGTCGTGTTCTCGTTGGACCCGGCGACCTGCGGAAACGGAGAGCTCATGGACGAAGAAGCGAGATTGGCTATGCCGTCAGCACAGTCAACAGAGCCGAGTGAGCTCAAACGACGCAAGATCGACAGCTCCAGCGCTCCTCCTGTTCACTTTATCTGCGTCGAGCTGATCGCTAACGGATTTCTACGGCACATGGTGCGGCGGATCATCGGAACGCTTCGCCCAATCGCCGAAGGGACGTACCCCGTCGAGCGCATGAAGCAGGTACTAGACGGAGAGATCGCCGTTGGTCCATCAGCTCCGACCAAGGGGCTGTGGTTGCACCGTACTTGGCTCACGCAGGAGGACTGGGATCTCGGGGATATTGACAGACAGATTTGAAAATATGACTAGAGCTCTTCACGCTCCGATTTCATTCTGGACTCGACAGTTGCCAAAACGCGGTTGAAATGTTCCAGCAACAGAGCGCCGACGATTTCGGGTGAGTACTTGGCGATCATGTCTTGTCGAGCCTGCCTACCCTTGGCCTTCGCTTCCTACATACAATCATGAGTGTCATTCCAGCGATGAGAATTGTGACAAGTCCGTACTTCTGGATGATTTCGGATGTGGACGAGTAGTTCTTTCAGATGATCAATGGACGGATCCGCCCACTTGTGCCCTCGGAACGCACCTTCTGTAATCTACAGACCAACCGCAAGTCCTTTAATACCTGACATACATACAATGTGGATCGTACCTCTTGCAGCCCATTGATTCGCAGTGGATATGAATTGTTTTCCGTCATGTACTCTGTTGAGCCGCTCCAGAACGTTGCGATCACGGGCAACTCCATGGCCATCGCTTCCACATGAGGCCGACCCCATCCTTCGCCACGAGACGGCAGCACAAAAGCAGTTGCTGCTTGAAACAGCGCAGGCATATCGGTCTGCGGGACTTGTGGTCGCAGCACGTGAACACGTGGAAGCTCATGGAGCGATTTACCCGTGGCAGCGAACGCGAACTTCTCAATCAGATCCTTGAAATCCTTGGCGGTCTCAGCGCCAACATGGTAACCGCTCGTGAGCAGCACCAGCAGCACGTCGTCTTCTGCGTGGAAAGCCTCAAAGTAGGCGGTGAGAAGCACTTGCCAGCCCTTGCGGTGTTCCCATTTGAAGATCGACAGGTATACAGTCGTGTTCTCGCTCAGGCTAAGCGGCGCACGGCTTGCGAAGTCCAACTGCATTCGGCTGCTGAGGTCAAAGTCTGTTTGAACGCGCTTCGGATCGAAGAAATGCGTGTCAATGGCCTCTGGGAGCACTTGGATCTTCTTGGGACTCACTCCTCCGTCGATGAAGACTCGTTCATGGAATCTTCCGCAGGGAATATCGCCATCCATCAAGCAATGCACCACAGCTACAACTGCAACGCTCTCTTACCTAGTGGGCACCCAGATCTCATCCATTGCGTTCATGCGATCTGCCCAGCCGTCCGGGAGCCGATCTGTTTCGAACATCGTGCGGCCGATGGTGTACTTAGCGCCTGCAGGCGGACACCGCGAGGTTTTGTACCGAGCTGGATACCATGCACCTGGCTCCGAGTGACATACAGCCACCGAGATGTCTCTGCCCCGCAGGCGCCAGTGAAAGTCGCGGTCTTCGATCCAGTGCTACATATGAAACAAGCGCATTATCAACTCCAATGCCACAGGCCAAACAAAAGCCATCGACTGGTACATCGATCAGCAGTTGCCGTGTTTCTTCAGGAAGCGTGTTGATGAACAAAGCATTCAAGGCGTCACCGTGCTGCGTCGCAAACAACGTAAACGGCTTTACATCCACAGTCATTGGCGTCTCTGTAGACACTTCCGTGGCTGCGCTCTCTGGGGTCTTACGGACAGCGTCTTGCACCTTCGCCAGCGCAGAGAGGTACGAGATTGCCTCGCTGCTGTAGCCGCCGCCACTGAGGAAGGGCGCGAACCAGAGCACGACTGGCGGCAGGTGATCCGGCGCCACGACGCTCTGCAGACACAACAGCGCTAACGTCCCGAGCAGCACTTGCCGCGTCGTCATTCGGCTTCTGCTTGGGACTCGGCGTTTGCCAAGGAGCAGTATTGAGATCACGGACGGTAAGATTGATTAGCATGGGCAGAGTGTCATTAAAAATAATGGATTGGGAGATGGCTACGAGGCGTACTGCATTGTCCACTCCTGCGCCGTGCTGTTAAAGTCCTCGCGGTTCTCGCGTAGCTGCTTGGCGATCTCTGGCTCCAGCGGGTTGTCCACGTCTGGTTGCTCCAGGATCTGCTTGATGGCGGTGAGGCAGTGCAGCACGTTGAGCGTCGGGCCCCAGTTCTAATGGAGAGAGAAGCGTCAGTAATGGCTCAAAGGGCTTGCGCTTCAGCTGCTGCACACACCTCATTGATGATGTCAGCGCAGATTTCGCCGCTTTGGGACTTGACATTCGGGTGGTACACGCGCGTGAGGAAGCGGATCTGCAGCCACAACGCCGCACTGAGAACCACAGAAATGGCTCGACTCAGAGCGGAGACCTACCTTGGGGGCCTTGAACGGGTACTCGCAGGGGAATTGCAAGTCGATGCTGAAGACGCCGCCAGCATACGGCGTGTTTTCCTTAAGAATTTACAAGAAGACACAACTCAGCAACTACAGACTTCGATCGTAGGAAACTGTGAGTCTACCGGTCCAGCCACCATGGCGTTCCAGTGCATTAGGTCGTTGTCCACAGAGCCAACAGTGCACCATTCGGGCGAGTTCTTCTCGAATTCAGCCAGCTCCTACAGAAAGCAGACGCCTTCGTGAGTCCAGCTGCAGCGTGTACCGTGACCAGAGAGCGACAGGGCTCTGGCCATTCCAGTCACAACCACTGGAGACCGCACCTTGGTAAGACGACGCGCCATATTCTCTACCGGTCGTTGGCTTGGGCTACGGCCTTGAGCTCTGATTTGAAACTGACTGTCTTTGTTGAGCGACATGATAGTCTTGGTCATGGCCTATTTATATCCCCACGCAACGTTTTTTAGCAACTTCCATAAATAACGCCTGAAAACCCATGGGTTCAACTGAGCCCGTCCGATGGGTGCATGGTTGAGTCTCGATTCAGTGAGCGCTTGCCTTGATGAAGCTCAGCATTTTCAGGTTGGTCAATCTTCATGGTGTTTTACAAGTTCTGAGCTGTTTCACACAAGCCTATAAATACCGTCCCTCACTGCAAGATTTATTCATGGCAGATGCTCCATAAACAACGCAATTGGCTTGTGAGGTTGCACGAAGGTGGACAGTGACCTTTTAGGTGCTATTGCGACCCCACATGTCCACATGGAAGACCGGCCCCATGGGAGCCGTGGAGGCTACAGTCGGCAGTTGGCTGATCGACTCAGCCGCCCAGTTGCTGCTCCCGCCCAACAGCAGCTACAACCATGGGCGTTCGCATCATCCAAGCCACGAGGCCACAAGAAGCCACCAGCCGCTCCGAAAACGCTCGTGGACGCCTTCAAGCAGCACGGCATGCAGCTCTGCGACGGTGCGCGGCTCAAGGCGGTCGGCAAGCGGATTCAGCGCATTGGTACGCTACCGCAGTCGCTGAGTGCACAGATAACATCTTTGTATCTGAGCCAGAACGAGCTCAGCACACTGCAAGGGGCCGCGCAGTTCGGTGGTCTGCGCCTGTTGTCTTTGGGCGGCAATGCGCTCGCACTCGTGAGTGAGCTAGGTCATCTGCGTGGGCTGCAACAGCTGCGGCATTTGAATTTGGTGGGGAATCCGATCTGCCAACAGCCGAACTATCGCTTTCTGGTGATTGACCAGCTCAAGCAGCTGCAAGTGCTGGACACGGTCGAGATCTCCAAGCAGGAGCGAGACGTTGCGTCGTTCATCGCGTCGCAGGACCGAGCGCAGCGAGAGATGATCCTGAGCAACCACTTTGAGATCCAGAAGCTCCAGCGCATTGCGCAACTGGTGCGGCTGCATCGAGATCTGTTCGGAGTCGTGCTGGCCGACGCTGCATCGTGCTCGGGACGCTTCGACAGGCTACCAGGTCCACAGGACGCCTGCACTGATATCAACACAGTGCTACGAGTATGGAAGTACGAAGACACGCTCTCAGCGGAGGAAAAGAGCGATCTGGAGCTTCAGATGCTGACAATCGTCGTCCGGACCCACTCAAGACTCGCGAGACACCCGAAAGTCAAGGCGAAGGAGTTTCTGCTGAGGCTAGGCAGCGCTCCGAAGGCCTGTGCCTTGGTGCGCGGAGGCTACAAGTTCATGTCCAAAGAGATTCAAGCAATTTATTCGTCCTGGGAAGAGGCTTACGCCAATGTAGTTGGTCTACAGCAACAGACCATTGTGAACCTTGCAGGACTGTGCGATCGGCATCAGAAAGAGACTGTGGAGTTCCTAAGAAAGCTTTTAATCTTGGATTCACAGGCGAGACGTCAAGTTGTTGCGGCTGGATGCCAAATCAGTGGAAGTAAGCCAATGCTTACTCACTCCAGAAGGCGCAATAGCAATCTTGGTGCTGTGTCGACGCCAGGTCGAGACAATCTTCCTCCTCAGCAGCCTGACCCAGAGACGAAGATGGCTTCTCAGCGTCCTGCAGTCCTGATTCATGAAGAGCTCGAGTGCAAAGAATCGATTACTGTTCAGCCAATATCAACGAGTTCCGAAGAAGATCGCCGTCAGCCTTCACGGTCTGTAACAGTTCCAGTATCTCGTGGTGGAGAATTTGGTAACAAAACGCTTAACGAAGCAGTCCATGGATTTAAACTACGCGATTATAATGCAGCGACGGAGCCTCCCGTGACAATTCCAGTCGCTCCTCAGCAGATGCAAGTTCACATGATGCGCCAGCCGCCTCCACCTCACTTGAAGAGTATCAGATCTTCTTCCGCGCGAACTCCTGACAGAGACCAACAACACGAAGATCCACATTCGTCATTACCAAGCATCCGTCGTGACGAGCATCGTGGTAATGACAATCATTGCTCGCGTGACACTTCGCAACGCATGAGAGACAGTCGCATTTCCGACGTGACGCGCGAGTCAATGGACTTGACAACCAATGCGAGTATATTCAGTGAGTCGTTTACGTCGCGCTTGTCAGAGCCAAGAGAATACGAGCGATTAAGAGTGGCAAGGCGGCATTCGAGTGAGTTTTTTGCGGTCTCCGAAGCATTGCTGATGCCCAGTACTCGTCCCACACAAATCATTTCGAATCAGCAATTAAACCAAGAGTATCAAGAAGCCAAAAGAACAACCCAGGACCATGATATGACTGCTCAAGTTCGTTCTCTGAAGGATCAGCAACAGGAGCTAGAACATCGCGAGCAAAAGTACATCAAGGCTTTAATGGAATCTGAGCAGCGTGAACTGGATTTGCGCAATCAAATAGCAGGCGTTCAGAGGAAGTTGGTTAATTACCAACAGGTGCTGACACGAGATATCTCAGAGCGTGAAAAGATCAAGCGTGAGGTGCATGAGCGCGTGCTGGCCTTTGCTGCTCCAAAGGTATTGAATCGGTTCTTCATTCGGTGGATCCACTACTATCACTGGTCATGTCAGACTAAACACGTTTACAAAAAGAGATGCTTCATTGTGCAGCACGACTTTTTCTGGAGCTGGAGAAGAGCTGTTTGGAAAAAGCAGCAAGTTCTAGCGTTTCAGCGAAGAAAAACACAACGCTCTGTCCGATCCCACTTCGCTGAGTGGACCAACTTGACTCGGCTGAGTGTAATTGCTGCTCACGCAACAGAGATGCGCCAACTTGTACTTGTTCGGTCGATTTTTGCTGGATGGAGAAAGAGGACGACTGCAACTTGTGTTGCACGACGCATTGAGACGAATCGGCAGCTCCAAAAGCGAAGGCAGCTCTGTCGCGTTTGTTTCATCCACTGGATGACGTTTATGCAGCAAGAAAGACATCGCAAGCGTCTGTACGGTTATCGAATGAAAGAATTGGAGCAGATTACAGTTCAGCAAGTCTTTTGGCGATGGAGGATATACCTGTTGTCTTATGCGCGCCCTTTTCGAGAACGAGTTGCGCTATTGTGCAAGTCGAAGCAGCTTGAAAGGAGGAGAAATCAGTTCACTTCCTGGGCTAATTTGACCAAGGCGGCTAAACTCTATCGGAACCACACTTGTCAACGCATTTGGCGCAATTGGGCCGCAGGGATTCGCTCAAAGAAATTTGAGCAAGAGCAAGCTATGGTTGCGAGAAAATCTAGGGCCAGAGCCGTGTTCTCAGCATGGCACGTGATGGCAAGAGAGTTGGCGTCGTCTCGGTGGTCTCTTAGCCTTGCTAAACGTTACGTGAATCAGCGTCGTCTTCGAAAATTGTGGGCACACTGGAAATTTTATTCCACTGCGAGGAAGAAGTACATCCAAGGATCTACAAAGGCGCTTAAGCATTACTTTATCAAGCTTCTCCGGCACTCGTGGCGTAATTGGGCGCTTCAAACTCGGCAACATGCACTTTGTGTGAAGGAGGCCAAATTTGGGGAGCTTCGGCGACATTTTTACGCTTTCCGCCAAGGAATTTGGGTTGCAATGGCCAGTCATGCGCGAGACAAGCGAGTGCACAATATGAGATTACGAAAGCACAGCGAACTAGTGCGCAAGTGCATGCGTGGGTGGCGAGATGTTCGAAACCGACGAAAGTGCTGTAAAAAATACGCGTTGGTACTCGAGCGTGAGCGCGTGCAGCATTTGCTCGCCTTCACTTGGATTAAATGGCGATCCAGCTTCATTATACGCTTACAACGAGCTGTAGCTAAAGTACAACGACTTTGCAATGAGATCGAGGGCGAAAAGCGCACGACAGATGATGATTTGATGGTTGCGACTGACCGATCAATCTCACTGGCAGAGCAGATTTGCGCGATGAACAAGCAGGTAGAGAAATACGCGATGGAGACTGCTGATTACCAGCAAAAACTTTTGGCAACCGAAGAAAGCGCATTGGAACTGGAGAGCGAGTTACATCGCGTTCAATTTTCGTTTGATGAAGCCCAACGAGAATGGGAGGAATCTCGAGAGGAGTTTGATGCAGCTACAACTGCTCAAGAGCAGAATCGCTTGGGTTTGCTGGAGGAAAACGCTCTTCTACAAAAGAAAATTCTAGAGTTGGAAAATAATGTGACGGCGGTTAAAGACCGACAGTTAGAAACGAAGCAAGAAAACTCCAAGCTACGAGGCGATTTGCGCGAAGCACATAGCAAACACAGCGAGGAATTGCGCGTTGCTGAGAACGAACGTAAGGCACTGGAGATCCAAATCATGGAGCTGAAGAACTTCCTGCTAGATGAGCAGAAGCAACGCGAAGAGACAGCAACTCGATTGCAGAATCATGAAAGGAGCATTGCCAACGCTTGCAAGGCCATTAACGAGCATGAACAAGCGCATGAGCGCGAAAACGTGCATTTACGATACGAGCACTCACACCTTGAGGCCAAGTGGAAGGAGGAGCACGCTCGCAATGCAGAGCTAAAGCAACTGCTTCAAGAGAAAAACGAAACGATCATCCAACTGACTCAAGATCTTTCTAATGAGAGGCTTCGTACTAATGCATTCGACGACGTCTCTATCGACATTGCACAAGCGAATGCGAGCCAACGTTTCTCGGATAACAAGACCACAAGGAAGACAAACCAGCTGGATCAATCTGATCATTCAGCAAGAAAAATGTTTCAGCCAACCAAAGGTGGCACCTCGAGCAAAGAAATTTGTGGCAGCACCCAATCACAATCAAATCATGGTTGTCATTCCAGAGAAGCTGGGGCTGACTCAATACGTCCAGAAAATGATGGCGAAAGAATGCGTCCTCGAAAGCACAGAATGTCACAGAGAGGCCCGAAATCATTAGTAGGTGCTTCGATGGCTTGTCCTAATGAATGGATGATTGACGAGCACACTAGTAAAATCCACGAAGATCTTCGCAACTTGCAAGAGAAGATTTCGCATAGACTACGTCAAGCTCCTGCTATGAGTGAGAGTAAGCTTGTCACTGGGCGTCTGAATGCATGTGGCCTCCGAACATCCCGAGAGTCATGGACGTCCTTATCTGAGGAAGACAACGTTCCTGCTGAAATTGTCCATCTATCAACCTTTTCAAGTCGGCCGAAGCAAGTGACGCGGAAATCAGCAGCTAGTCGTCGCGAAACGAGACAGGCTAACACTCGAGCGACTGGGTCTCTCTTTATCCGAGCACCACCGTCATCAAGTGAAAACAACGCTCGGATGGCGAATGTGTTGTTATCTACACAAGCAATCGCCAGTCAGGACAAAAATGCGCACTCGAAGAAACTTAAGCGTCCTGCGCGACGTCCTGCAGCGATTTTAGCTCCATCCACAATCGTTAGAACGAAGCGATGAAGCTGGCTACATAACGAGACCCGATAGTGTAACTCCCTGCCAAGCTCCTGTCCAAACTTGGATTTGATGGTGATTTGAAACAGGTGCCAAGCGTCGTGAGCGAAAGCGGAATGAGGTGCTGCCGATAGAGTGAGGCACGAGGCGCTATGGATGGCACAGAGGCAATCTCAATATCTAGCCCATCTGAATCAAAGGGTGAAGCGAGTCAGGCACCCTACGAAGTTCCATCTGTTCCTGCTCCGGTTCCAGCGAAGTCGTTGCCGACCAGAAAACACGGAAACTTGCTTACGCTAGGTAATGAAAGCTTTGCACTTCACGTGAGCTTAACTAAGCTTATGATTCCTGTGTGCAGATCCGAATGAGTCTCTTGCAGCCATTAGCGCGAGATTAGCGATCGTGATTCCGCCAGCTGAAAGTGAAATTGCAAGGATCAACCGAGAAGCGCTGCTGGCAGTCTCCAGACGAAAGCTTAAAAATGGAACCCACGAGGCCCCAGTAATGCAAAACAATGAGGACCAAGCCGAGAGCAAATACTCACCCGAAGAGTTGGCTGAGAATGAGTCCCGTAGCAAGAGCCCGAATGACAAAACGTCGTTATCTCCAGCACTGCACGAGTCCGTCATTGCAGAGGAATGGGTCAATGTTCATTTAGAAAGCACAAGCGAATATCTGCTGCCCGCCACAGATATCCAAGCACTGCTCAAGAAAGTCGACAGGGCTGCTGGAACCGACAGTGACGACATGCTTAGCGAGCAGGACCTGATGGCATTACGCCACAGTGGACCGATTGGACCGCTTTTGCGAGCTGGTATTGACAGAACGTCTTTGTATCGTCTTGGCATGCCGAGAGATCTCGTGGATCGTCTTTATCGAGCACTCTACGTGTACACTAACGGATTCCACAACATCATCAGCGAGATCGCATCTCACTGCCCTCCTCCCGTGGAAAAGCATATATCGTCTAATGTCTGGCTCACGTTCCTGCTTTTGCTCGAGCAATGTGAGGATGGAAAATACGAAATGGCTATGCTCAAATTCAAACAGGCGACGCAGGAGTGGCGGCAGAAAAAGCAGGAAGAGTTCACGAACGAGAGAGCCCGGCTAGAGGCACAATTGCACATCCTGGAGACCAATTTGTTCCTCGAAACTTCACGCAGCGCAGAGAAAAGCGACCTGATTGCGAAGCTGGCAACGGACGGGCATGCAGCAAATATGACGGTATTGTTTATATAAGAGTCTATCACCACATGATCAAGTGTCAATCGGCAGTGCTGTTGTAGATTTCTGAGCAACAACGCGAAATAGAGGCACATATAGAGAAGATTCGACTATTGAAGCTCGAAAATCTGGTTCACGAAGATAATGAGAAGAAACTGAATGAGCAGCTGGACGATGTGCGCAAGGATTACGAGGTTGCCAACTCAGAGCGTTTTAATGCGCTCACGGAGCGATTTACGATCGAAGAGCAGATTCGAAAGCTGCAGGCTGATCTGGAGCGCGTCGAGGGCGAAAAATCCTACCACGCCAAGCGCGTGCACGAAACGCTCTTCATGAACCAGGCGCTCCGAGCGAGCAATGAGACCATGAAGCAGCATGCTGTGGTCGTGAACATGGAGAAAGAGAAGATCTTGGCAGAGAAGCAGTCATTGCAATCACAGCTCGACCTATCACTTCAGGATATTCACGATATTAAGGTGCTCAAAGCGCAAGCCGAAAAAGAATTTTTCGAAAGCCAGCGCAAGAATGAACACGTGGAGGAACGATTGCAAACAATGAAAGAACAATTCAATTTGGAGGTAGAGAATACCACTCGGCAGCTGAAAGAAGTCGCAATCTTAACGGCTCAGATCGATGAAGAACGTGTCAAGATTGGCGTGTTGGAAGCCAAATGCAATTTACTCACCGCTGAGAAGCAGAACACTGGCATGCGCGCCCAGGATAAGCTGCGCATCGAGAGATTGCTTAATCAGAAATTGGACCTAGAAAATCAAGTGGAAGCCATGAAATCAGATCGAGCCAAAGATCAAGAGCAAATCTGGAATCTACGTGCGTCACTTGAGGCTTTAGACACAGAGATGCAGCACTCGAAGCGCGTCTTTTCAGCTGGCCAACAGGCCTTTTTGCACTCGGAGCGAGCCTGTGAGCAACTCCGACACCAACTTCAAGAAGTGGAGAAGAATTACGAAAAGTCATCGAAGAAGTACGTAGATCTGGAGTGTGCCTGGTGCAGTTTGATGTTAATACTTTCATTGATTCGGTGTATAGTCTGGCCTCGTTGAGAGAGCGATTCAAACTGTTCGAAGAAAGCTCTAAAGACCAAGTTACGAAACTCGAAGTGGAGCTCAAAGTCACTAGTGCTCAGTTGCGCGAGGTGTCGTACGCGAATCGAGACAACACCGCTCTAATTGCAGAGCTAAACAAGTCTCTCGAGATCTCCGGCAAAGAAGTGAAGAATCTGAAATCGCGCATCGACGTGTCGGATCAGCACTTTACGCAGCTCAAAAGCGAAAAGGAAGACTTGCAGCGAGAAAAGCTCCAACGCGAGCTGCAGCACTCGACATCCAGGCAAGAGATTCACAACTACATTCGTGCGCTGCAGCATCTTCTTGCGCTCGTTAAACTGGACGAGTTCCCTCTGGACGAAGCGTTGCGTGAGCTTCTTCGGCTGACCTTGGAGACGTTCGGGAGCGAGCTTGAGATCAGCAAGGTCCTGGAGGAGGAAGACGAGCCACGCGATTTCGAAGAAGTCTATCAAGATGGAGAAGAGTTTGACGACTTTCCCGCGACGGCGAGGCGAGGGCGTCGCTCTGCACAGAGTGGGCTCGTTGTGAAGGATGACAATGGCGACTATGAAGTCGAATACACTGACCAAGATAAAGATCACCCACAGCGCGTTCAGATCACGCGTATGAGTCCCTTCCGGAAAAGCAAACTAGACAAGCTGGTCAAGAAAATCCAACGCGAACTCGAGCTCAAAGGAGAACTTGTGCAAAGCTTGGAAGGTGTGATTTGTAGCCAAGCTGACGAAATGAACCAACTCACGACTGTCAACGAGCGGCAGGAGCGATGGCTCAAGCTCAATCAGAACCAAAAGGGAATTCTCATGGCGGATCTCGAGGCCACGACTATGCTGCTGCAGGAGGCACGAAGGGAAGTCCGAGCATCTGAAGAGCATTTGCAACGCGCCAAGATCGAGACAGCAGTGGAAACCAACCGAGCAATCCAAATCAATCAAGCACTGATGAGTGTGCGGCGTCAGTTCGACATGCAGGGCGCGACGTACGAGGACATCCTCAGTACGGTTCGGCGTGGGTACGAGCACTATCTGCTCATGCTGTCTCTTCGACGAGACAAAGCCGTCCAAGCCACTGTGTACATTGCTGAGCAAACGACTCAGACGCTTGTGCCCCAGCGAAACCCAGCGACAGAGCGAATTCGAATGGCGACTCAACTAATGCCTTCCGCCAATCCGTTTTCAGTTGTAAGCGATTCGATCATGGAGCAAATCCACAACGCCAACAGAGTTCTCCTGCCAGATGTGATCTCTGAGCCTCCAATGGCAATCCCATTAGAGGAAGCGCTGGCAGCGCCCCGACGAATAGCTACGCGACCTGATCGAGCAAGCCCTCCTCCCACCACCCATGACCACGCCAAAAGATCACGACCCAAGCAGCACGAGAAGCAGTGTCTCCAGCACAAGGGCAGGCGCCAGGTTCCCGACTCAGCGCCGTCACCGTCGCTGCCAGCGATTGCAGATCTTCAGCCTCGGATCATCCGCCATGTGAACGAGTTCGGCAGATATCACGACGTGTTGGTCTCGCCAGGCTATCCACCGTTTTTCAACTCTCGGAAGCCGCAACGTCCTGCACGAGACGAGTCAGCTGACGAGAGAAGCGATAGCCCCCGAGCCAACGCCTCGAAGCAAAAGCGAGGTAAATTGCCCAGCAACGGAGACGGCGCCCTTCGCTATCATCGTGGCTTCCTACAGACGGGAATGGAAGTGCTACGAGGCTCCAGAGCACAAGATGACCGACCAAACGAGGACGACGATGACGACAGTGACCAAGACGACCAAGACGAGGTCCAGTCGCCGCGTGGACGGCTGGAGACCGCTCTACGAGGTCACCATACTGAACAGGAGCAGCAGCAGGTGAGCGTGAGGCGGCCGTTTCGATCGGTCTTAAAGCACAATGAGACTCGCAAGGCACTTGGACTAAATGACGACAGCGACCAAGACGACGATGTAGAAGGAGAGCTGGCTCAAGAGATCAGAGGCTCTCGCTTTATTCCTGGCATTCTGTACCCGCTGCTTCCGCATCAGTAGCCAGCGCATCAATCAAAGTCCAAATATTCCCACGTCACGTCGTTAGAGTCGCGCGTCGTCGTTGGCGTATCGTTTGGTGGAGTGGGACGCGTGCGCTTGTCACAGAAGCGTTGCATCGCAGAACTTCAGTCGCGAGAGCAACTAAACGATCTTCCTGTGTTGGCTGTCATCTGCGTGAGCTGTAGCCACATGACGCGTGATGGGGTCATCACGAGTCTGGCATGCTGCAGTAGGTTGGCAATGATGGTGAATGAAGGATGTAGAGCTGTACTTGACAGCTCTTTGGCCGTCATGAGAGACACGCAAAGGCGCATACAGGGATTTCTCATGATAGTCTGTATTGACATTAGTCCTTGGGTCTCAGGTCCTCGATCGTCTGTCGGATCTGGTCCTGGCGGCGCTTCTTCTGGTTCTCAATCTTCTGCGCCAGGTCCGGAATGACGAGCAAGTCTCGGAGGTTGGACGGCACGAGCGAGTCGGCGAGGCCAGTGCCGAAGACGCCCCATTTGTGCGAGGCCTCGTCCGCCATCTCGGGATGCGACATCTTGACGGCCGTGTCCGCGAACTGCTCCGGGTGCTGGAAGCGGATGTAGGCCAGTAGACTCACGCCGGCCGTGGTCATGCCCGTGACCCCCGAGAGCGCTATCGCGGCCACGTTCATGCGCCCGCGAGCCATTCTTCTGATTTCAATTGAGGCCCGGCGGAATGTCCCCAACGGTCCCTCGTTTCACACGTGTACTGTACACTTCGCGGTACGTTCCAACGACGGACCAAAAGAACGCAGAACCAGCTTTTCCGAGAGCTCGGATTGGTTGAAAAAGCGCGTTACCCATTGTTTCATTGGCTGAAAAGACGCCACTGGCGTGCGTGCAGAGCAGAGGGAGTTAGTTCTGGGATCCGCCGGCAAGCAGAGCGAGCAAGAGAATCGATGGGCGCGGAGGTGAGCAAGGCGGTGGCCGACGGCATGCGGCGCGTGGAGTCGGCCAGCGCTCTGGAGGCTGCTTTGAGCGTCCGCACGCCGAATCCGGAGACCGCAGAGGACCCGCTGAGCTCCAGAGCAGCGCGGCGCAACTCGCTCAACAGCAGCAGCAGCGCCAGCAGTCGGAGCGGCGCCTCCAAGAACGGCACGGACGGCTCGCTCATGTCGGCGCGCTCAGCGTCACAGCACCGCAGCGGCACTGCAATGGGGGCCGCCTCCAACCTCTCAGTCGGCGAGGAGAACGCCGTGGAGTCACTGGACCTGCCCATCGTGGAGTGGGAAGGCTACGTCACCAAGCGCGGCCACCTTGTACGCAACTGGAAAATGCGCTTCTTCACACTCGAGGGAAACCTGGTATCGTACTACGAGAACAAGGTGGACGCGCGCAACCGCGCGCACCTCAAGGGCCGCGTGAACGTGGCATCCGTCAAGGTGGAGAAGGTGTCCAAGGCCGGCTCGGGCTTCGACTTCTCGTTCGAGACCACGGAAGGCAAGGTATTCCACTGCGCCGTGGCCACGGAGGCCGACCGCGTGGCCTGGATCTACTTCCTGGAAGCTGGCGTGGATTGCAACAACATGCGCAAGAACAACAAGCCCATCTACAACACCTATCGCCATGGCGCGCTGCCAGACATGACCACACCACACGCCTACGAGTTGTACCAGAAGCTCGCGGGTGGAGAGATCGAGCCCGTGACTGAGTTCCTGTCGTATTTTAATAAGGGTAAGCTCTGTGATCATGGCTGCGTGGCCTGCGCAGCGATCTGATATGCGCTGTTGTCGTGTCGTAGATCTCGTGTTCTCGTCCTCGTACCCCAAGAGCACGCCGTTCCATGGCGACTACTTCGGTCGCGAGGGCATCCTGCACTTCCTGGGCACCTTCTGCCACAACGTCGAGATCGTCGAGTTCAGCGTGAACGACGTGAACATGGACCCCGATGGCAAGGCGCTCACGGTCAAGGGCCACGAGAAGCTCAAGAGCAAGCATAACGGCACTGTGATCTTCCAGCCCTGGACCCATCGCCTCCGCTTCGGTCCCTACGGCCGCATCCTGCGACTACGTGTGGATGTGGACCTGAAGATGGCCACTGGCAGCTGGAAGTCCTTCGGTGTGAAGAATCCGTACTCAGAGATGTCGGATGCTGCTATCCGCTCCACGCGATCGCTTAGTATCTCCATGAAGGACTTCACGGTCTACAACGTGATTGGAAAGGGTGGCTTCGGCACGGTACGTCAGCATTGCACTGGCGCTATGGCGAACGCATGGCTGATCAATGTTGTATCTGTGAAGGTGGTGAACGCTGTGAAGAAGAGCGATGGCCAGATTTACGCACTGAAGATTTTGGAAAAGGGCAAGATGACCAAATACGACATTGAAAGCTCGTTCACGGAAATGCGTGTGGCGCAGAACATTCATCATCCGTTCATCGCTGGGCTGCGCATCGCTTTTCAGAGCCGAACCAAGCTGTTCCTGGGTATGAATTACTATGGCGGTGGTGATCTGTTCCACCATATGAGCAAGGGTTCTAGCTGCAGAATACCCGCGGATCGGGCGCACTTTTACACGGCCGAACTGGTGCTGGGCATCCACCATCTCCACCAACACGATATTTTGTACAGGTGCGCCTATTTGCTCGACGCCATCGCCTCTGTGTGGTGAGTACTCACTTTAACCGTTTTCATTGCTTTGCCCTTTGCAGAGACATCAAGCCGGAAAACGTTATGATCGATGGCGACGGACACATTGCATTAGTGGACTTTGGCCTCGCCAAGTTGCACGTCTCGAACTACAAGGGTGCGAAAACGATGGCCGGATCCCCACAGTACACTGCTCCGGAATTGCTGCTTCCGAAATCAAAGCGCTCATACGGAAAGGCTGCTGATTGGTGGAGTTTGGGCATCCTGCTATACGAGATGAGTGTGGGAAAATCTCCGTTTTACGACAACAACATTGAGAAAATGTACCAAAAGATCCAGAACGACCCATTGATTTTCCCTGAGAAGCCTGAGCTCTCAGAAGAGCTAAAGGATATCCTCATTAGCGTAAGTCACTTTTTAAATTGTTGCGTACTCGATCTGGAAGCTTATTTTCCTCTCTGTGCGCGTTGTAGTTCTTGCAAAAAGATGCGACCAAGCGTCTTGGAAGCAACATTAGCGACATTCTGACTCATCGGTATTTCAGCGGAATTGATTGGGATCTGTTGCTTAAAAAGAAGATTACTCCGCCGTGGAAGCCTGAGTTGGTAAGAGCCATGATAAACGTGATACTTGAAAGGCGTGATCATTAACGACTGCAACTTGTTACAGGCATCTGCATTGGACGTGAAATATGTTGATACCGAATTTACTGAAATTGACGTGCACCGAGAAGTCCAATCTCCTACGGATAAGTCGGCTTCCCGGTCAAAGGGGTTCCTGTCATTGGTGTCCAGCCGGACGGGTCGAAAGATGACCCCACCAGTTCAAGACCCGACTTTTAAGGACTTTACGTACTTCTGTGAAGACCCCGATGCACTTGTGGAAGTCACAAACTTGGTGTCGGAGCTTCACCCCGTTGCCCCGCCCCCGCCGCCTCCCATGGAAGCAACTGAATCGGATGTGGAGGAGTCGATGGCTGAGCAATCGGGCACTCCACTGACTTCGTTTGTGGAAAATGGATATTTAGACCGAAAGCAATCGATTCCGCAGGAAGATTTGCACAAGGAATTAAAGAAACTGGAGGCCACCATGACGGAGCAGTTTGAACGCGTCGAAGTAACGATTAGTCGCGAGCGTCCAGCACAGAACTCCAAGTCGGACTCGCGAGAAAACCTGAACCGTAGCCAAGTAACGACGACCCCGTTGCGCTCGCAGCACAGCCGCGCACAGGATTCCTCGTCTACTAGCTCATCGCAAGGGACTTTGTAGAAACAACAAATGGGCAATCGCGAGCCATTCAGCGCGCGGAGTCTGGCAACGATCACGGCGAAAGAAGTGTCGAGACGCGCGCAGTGCACACGGCAGCAGTGTTTCTAGATGAAGTTGGATGCTGCTTTGCCGGCTCCGCTGCGTTGTGTGCTTAGATCGCAGAAAAATCACTTGTGCCTGGCGAGCGAAAGCGTTCTCCGGTATACAAACGAGTACAAATAAATGAAAAATTACCCGTAGAGATTGTATTTCACTCAGTCAAACAGTTGTCCGTTGTCTGCTGGAGCGTCGTTCTCTGTCGTCGCCTGCCACAAGTGCGACGTAATGTTCGAGAGCACACCAGTGGAGTAAAGCCTCAGCAGTGTCCAAGCAGTCGCGAGTAGGAAGACCGAGAGGAAGTAGGACCTCTGCGGTGTTGTTTTCCTTGTGTCGAGCTTGGACATGAGCACCTGGCGCGCTGTCTCGAGGAACTGGTCTCGATCCGTGATCTTGTGGTAATCGATCCCCTCTCGTCTTAGCATACTGGCGATCTGGGCGTTGGTCATGGACTTGAGGATCGAATCGACCGATTCGACGGACGAGTCAGCGGATTCAGAGCGTGACTCGCTCTCTTTGTTCTTAGACCTCTCCTTCTCCTGCAGATCGTGCAGCATTTGCTGAACGTTCTTGTCAGTCAGATCGATTCTGGAAAGAAGTGCGTTAGGAATCCGTCTAGTACAAAGCGAATAAAGTGCGCACCCGTTTTTCTTGGCGTCCTCGATCATTTCAGACGTCGGATTGAAGAAGTCGATCTGCTTGAGACGACGCTGTCGAGCCATCTTGGCCTGCTCGATCTTGCCTCGGATCTCCGTGGCGTAGTCTGTCTGCCCTTTGCTCTCGCACACTCGCGCGAGCGATTCGGCTTCATCAACCTAGAGCACCACCAATCCATCAATACGAGGATCACCAACAGACCGCAGACCATCAGCCCGTCCTCACTTCTTTCTTGAACTTGGCTTCCCGAGCCGCTTCACCCAAGTTGCCGTCGTCTGGTTCTTCGGCTTCGTCCTTCTGGTCGTAGATTTCTCCGCGATTGAACATGCCACTGAACGTCTCTTTGTCCAGCTTCCGCTGCCGGACTCGCTGCTCTTTCAGCTTCCGCAGCAGCTTCCGCACATCGCGGTTGCTCGAGTCGATATCGTAGGCCTTTTGCAGATCAGAGATCGCGCGGTCAAACTCGAGAGCCCCCGACGAGGCTGGGGTGATCAGCGCCTGCGCACGTCTAGAGGACGATTGAGTTCCCTCAACTGGCTAGAGTGTTAGATGAACGCACTGCACCTGTAGTAAGCCTTGACGCTGGACGGATCCACTTCCAGCGCGTCATCGCAGGCGCGGATGCACACGGCGTACTCTTTGAGCTTGAACTTGCTCGCTGCAAGCGATGCGTCAGACCTGTGCGCATTGGCTACAAGAGCCGACTTTGCTTCGTACCTGCGATGTTCAGATAGCAAGACATCTTGAGCGCGTCAAGTTGTCTCTGGTCCTCTGCTTCGTCACATCGGAAGTCCACGACCAGCAGATCGTCGTCCTCAATCCCTTTCTTCTTCCAGCCGTCGTCTTTGTTCTCAACGTACTTGAACACAGCCAGAGCCTTCTCATACTCGGCCACGGCTTCGTCCAGCTCGTTCTGGCCGTAGAGCTCGTTACCCTTGGCTTTCATGGCCTCAGCGATCTCGATTCGCTCGGGAAAGGGCTTGACGCGCACAGAGACAACAGACTCCTGCATGAACATCGAGTGCTGGAAGTACTGCGGCCATGAGTCGAAGATGGGTCGGAGCTGGGCCTGCTGGTGGCCCTTGAGCTTCACGGCCTTGCTCATGAGGTCCGCGAACGGGTTCTCTCCTGTCAGGTCCATGATGCGAGCGACGTGAGGCGATGCTGCTGGCTGGCTGTGAAGGCGGATTGGCGAAGCTGCTTCTAGAAGGTCGCAACGAAGAGCCACAGCTCAACGGACGGGCTCGGGAAATGGGCCAAAAGTACGCACACGTCACAGATCATGTACAAATAGACTCTGTTTGACAACCAAGTCAAGTCCAATGTGTTGCTTTGTTTACTTTCTGGAAGCCAATATTACGTGAATATACTGAACAATAATGTATAATACTAATATATTTCCCCAATCAGATACGTACAGTACAATTATGGTAACTTACATTTAAATTTCTAGTGCACCCAAAATTGGTCAACGTCGCATGTCTGACCCCACGCCACGAGTTGATACTTGGGTGTCCATTTTGTACATCTCCATTCCTATATGCGCTGTAAACACGTACAGCGTCCAAGCAATACCGCCAAAGCGCTCACTGTTGGTGCCAATGCTATCGCATGACTCCACCAAGTCCCTTGGGCTATGAAGCTATGGCTCACGGTTGCTCCATTGCGGCATTAGAACCAGACGCCGTGAACTCTTCCCAATTGGTCCATCCCCAGATAGGAAATTTCTGTACCACTTGAGTTGGCTGCCCAGTCACACGGGTCAGCATCTGAGTCGCATGGACTTTCCCACTCGCTTTCCAGGAATTGCTCACTCTCGAATCAGCCACCAGCAGCACAAACAGACTCTCCACCGCCATGCAGCTCCAGACGCTGCTCCTGGCGCTCGCAGCAGGCGTCTCCAGCGGCCTTTCCTTCTCGTGCGGACCCTCGAGCCCCGATGACTGCGCCGTTGACGCCCTGATGGCGACCATGGTGAGTGCATGTCTGCCTATATGGCTTCACTTAAGATGCTCACGCTGGCATTGCAGAGCGCACAGGAGCTCGTCGGCCAGATGACGCAGCTGGACATCAGCACCATCTTGTATCCGAACCGCACGCTTAATCGAGACGCCGTGCGCCAACACGCCAAGCTCCACATCGGATCGTACCTCAACATTCCGCCGGCCACGTCCAGCAATGCCACAGCCGACGCCGCGTATTTCGGCTTTTCCGCCCTCGAGTGGCGTGAGCGGCTCACGGAAGTGCAGGACATCTTCATGAACGAGACCCGCGGCCACCCGATCCTCTACGGCATCGACTCGGTCCATGGCGCCAACTACGTGCGAGGCTCTGTGATCTTTGGCCAGCAGATCAACGCGGCGGCCAGCTTCAATCCGGACCTGGTCTTCGAAATGGGCCGCATCACAGGCCGCGACACCGAGGCTGCCGGCATCCCGTGGGTCTTCGGACCCATTCTGGAGGTGAACACGAACTCGCTCTGGGCGCGAACGTACGAGACCTTTGGCGAAGACCCGCACGTGGTGTCCGTGATGGCCGATGCGATCGTGCGCGGACTCCAGAGCAACACAGCCATCGCTGCGTGCATGAAACACGTGATCGGCTACTCCAAGACGCCCACCGGTCATGATCGCGACGGAGTAACACTGTCGGATTTCGACCTGCTCAACTACTTCGCGCCGCCTTTCTTGGCCGCAATCAAGGCTGGAGCCATGACGGCCATGGCCAACTACATCTCGATCAACGGAGTCCCGATGGTGGCCAATACTAAGATCCTGGACCACCTCATTCGCCGTGATATGCAGTTTGACGGGATGATCGTGACGGACTGGGAAGAGATCAACCACCTGCACAACTGGCATCGAGTGGCGAATTCGGACGAATGCGCAGTGCGAATGTCGCTCACGAAGACGTCTCTGGACATGAGCATGGTGCCGTACAATCTGTCATTCATCAACTCGACTCTCCGTGTGCTGGAGGAATCGCCAGAGATCTTCCCTCGCATCCAAGCCTCAGTGCGACGGATTCTCAAGATCAAGCAAAAGCTCGGACTCTACGACACTCCCGTGCCAGGATTTGAACACTTCGCCCAGATCGGCCAGGAAGAAGACCGCCAGGCAGCTTTGAATCTAGCTCGCGAGTCGATAACGTTGCTCAAGAACGAGAAGGACGTGCTGCCTCTGGACGAGACCGCGCGTGTGTTTCTGACTGGACATGCAGCTGACAACGTGGGCTTTTTCTGTGGAGGCTGGTCACTGGAATGGCAAGGAGTGCCAGGCAACAGCATGTACCCAAACGGAGTCTCGTTCAAGAGCGCGATGGAGCGAATTGCATCCAGCCAAAGCTCCTCGTTAACGTTCTTTAACGGGCTTTCTCCCAACGGCTCGTTCTCTGATCTCCCGACAGTCTTGAAGAATGCCAAAGCTGCGACTCACACGATTGTTGCTGTTGGTGAAGGCACGTACGCTGAAAAACCCGGCGACATTAATGATCTGGCACTACCGATCGGTCAGGTCGAGTACGTTCGCTTAATTGCGGCCACGGGAACCAAAGTGATCTTGGTGCTTGCTGAAGGTCGACCGCGTTTGCTTCAAGGCCTCGCTAACATCGTGGACGCAGTGATTTATGTTATGCTGCCAGGTGAACTGGGTGGACAGGCGGCGGCAGAAATCGTGTACGGGCTAGTCAATCCAAGTGGTCGCTTGCCCATTACGTATCCCAAGGACCCTGCGAACATTGCGATCCCTTACAATCATCGCGTAACGACGCAGTGTGCTGACGGCCCGTGCCGTATGGAATGGGAATTCGGCTCCGGATTGAGTTACACCTCGTTCAACTATTCCAACTTGAGCCTGAGTCAATCCGTTTTCCAAGGTTCTTGTGACGAGAGGCTGGACGTGTCAGTCACTGTCACGAACACTGGATCGATAGCTGGAAAAGAGACCGTCATGCTATTCCTCATCCAGCCGTACCGAGCGATTTCTGTGCCTGAAGTGAAGCAGTTAAAGCGCTTCACTAAGATTTCGCTGGCGCCAGGCGAAGCAACAAAAGTTTCTTTTGAGCTCACACGAGAGGATTGGAGTGTCTTCGACCCACAAATTGGCCAAGGCTTCAAGCGAGTGACCGAAAGTGGCGATTTCGTAATTGCCATCAAGCCAGACACAGACTGCGACGTCTATAATGATACGTCAATCCAGCACAATCCTCTATGCGCAACGTTCACACTGACGACCGCTTCAGCTTGGTGATCAATGACGAGTTTCAGTATCGTGCAACAGCCTTTTTGATATAAGCGTCAGCAATAAATCAATTCATAGACCAACGCTTTTGTATGCAAAGTTTGGATTGATGCATTCACTTACGATGATTCTATACCTCAATTTGTGCTAGCGGCTTTAATCTTTTTGAGGCTCCAGACTCAAAAATTCCATCAACAGAGGCTGCGCCCTAGTGTTCGCAAAGCGCTTGCAGACTTCACTTAGGTAGATATGCAAACTTGCAGCTTTATCCTTCAGGTAACCTGGCTCGAATTTATTCCACATTCTCGTGCCTGGCAAATTTGGAACCTGTTCATGAGGGAACATTTTCCAGAGTTTGCGATGAATGGTGTTGAATTCAGAATACCGACGTTGAGCGATGCTTTTCCCGAAGCTCGAGGAGCTCACATGAATCACGAATGTGGCGAACTGCACACCTGCTTCATCAGTTTCCAATCGATAGGTCTCGATTTTGGTTTTAAGCCACTGTTCACTTCCAATTTTTGATGCAGACAGAGTTTTATCGCTGTTGCTCATGAGCAGAACTGCCGACGGACTATTTTCAAGAAGTTCGTGGTGACGAATGACCTGGACAGTGCGGACGTGAGAGAAGGCGTTAAGCCAGTTGTTAAATGCATCTTGATCCTTAGCACGCATCTCAAGAGATGTTCCTGATCGTGAGACGATGCGGAACAAATAGCCAACGTCGTAACAGTAGATCCTCGTCTTTCGCAACTTAAATTGCGCAGAGAACTCCAATTGAGGAGAGTTTTCGTAACAGGATAAGTGATCCTCCTGCAGCACAAGCCAGCGATTATTCCAGCCTTCATACCATCCCTTTGGGGACTTTTCTTGCAAAAACCCCATTTTGATAGCGCCAAAATAGTCCAAACAAAGTCCCGACGGGAGCTCCACCATGTGACATACTTCCATCCTGTTGCGAAACAAAATCGTTAGACCACTAACATAAGCACAAAAATAAAAGCGAACCTCTGACCTGTGAGCTTTTTTTGATGGAGGAGCATTCGGATGACCACCGCCATTGCTCAAAACAGTCTGATTAATCATGTTCATCCATTCATTTCGCACTGGAGTAGAAGCCGCTTTAAAGATGTATACTCCAGACGAAGACTCGGATCGAGAGGGGCGAGCAGGTGAGAACGAGGCGCCTGCGCTTTGAGGTTGCATTAATCCATCATCTGGAATAATTTTCATCATAAATGAATCATCTCCATAGACAGCTCGGGTCGACGGAGTCAACTTGATGCGCCATTTCCGGCGACAGGCTACTTCAAGAACGCGTGGAATGATGTGAAGCCGATCTTTATCCATAAGCACAACTCGCTCCTTGGACACACCAGTGCAACGTTCTCGAATGTATACATTGCCAGATACATACACACGGGTCGACGGCGTGAGTTCCGCGATATTGCGCATTAATTTTGGAATCGGTTGACGAGCGCTCAAGTAGCGTTGCAACTTTGCAACCACAGGTTGACACATTTGCATGATGGTGAACATGACGACATCCTCGCTTGTCCAGTACGACGAGTGAGATGCGGCGGCGAACGCGATTTCCATCATGCCTTGCTCTCGCTTTCGCCGTCTCATTACGTGATCGATTCGGTATGAGAACCCGTGAATTGGACCAGTCAATTTCTCGTACATTTCTTGAATCTTGGGAAAAGGCAGGTTCTTCACAGTATGTGCCTTCAGCAATTAGCGATAGTGTGAGGGGATACGTCACTCACACTTACCAATTTCGTGTGTAGTAGCTGTACGTACCTGAATGAGCTGCACAGGTTCCTTGTCATGCATGTCTTGCTTTATCAGCGGTTCGACTCGATATGCGACCGGATCAATAGGATGAAAAATGTTGTAGTAGCGTCGACAGTTTGGCATTTTGATTCCAACGGAGAAATTGCCGTCTTTAATGTTGAGGTCACCTCTTGACAGAATCATTACGGGGACTGGAGATCTACAGAGCACAAAATATGAGTGATAAAATCAACCATGCACGAGAACAGAAGTGCAGATCTTACCCAGCGGCAAAGAAGATATCAACTTCAAAATCCAAGCCCGGAAAACGAACTCCATTAGGCGAGACTTCACCACGCTTATGTGTCAGAATATCGTACGTGATCACTGACCCAAGGGAATGCGCAAAAATTGACACCTTTCCATCCCATCCTAACGGGCACAAAAAAGGATTATTCTGATCAGATTGACCTTTGCATATCATAGGACAGTGGCGACATACGCACCAGGATGCTCCTCCATAAATATGCGGTATTTCTGATTGAGTTGCTCAGTTACGGAGTCCACAATCAGTTGCCCGTAACGGGGGGACAGATAATACAGCACATCCATCAGCGTTTCCTTGTTAAACTCGCGGATTCTGTCGATAACGATAGGTGAGTGCAAGTAAACGAGAGAGACACGCAACATCATGATCTTACCCTTGAGAGCCTTCGGGGCAAATCAGATCGAATACGGTATCAACTCCAGTTGGAACGTGAAGGTCATCGTGCCACTCGATTGACTGCAACTCCAATGCGACTGGGATATCCCTGAACATGGTCTCCAACATAGTGCGATACATGTCGCGGAAAATAAAGTTGTCTGTAGCCGTTTGCTCTTCGACCTTTGCTACATCGATATCTCCGTCACGAAAGTCTGTATGCACTCCAATGCCGTGAATAATGAACATGAGCTGATTAACAGTCGCCAGACGCAGCTACAATTCACGTTTGATCGGTCAGTTTCAACAGAAATGTCATCTTGTAATGGCAAAAATACGATACCGTTGACGGGAATTCATCGATGTGATCATCGTCACTGTCGACGTCATCCTTGCCCATATCTGAGGCTTTAGCAGAGAAAAACAGTTAGCAAGTCACTCCTTGGGAACAGAAATCACCGTCGTACCAAGAGAAGACTCGCGTGGTCGTTGTGAACTACTCCAGCTTTTATTGCGATGCTGCTCTTGCATATCTGCTTGATGGTGCAGGCTGTTGATATGGGTATAATGCGCCTTGAGGAGAGGGATCCGCAGTGTGGCTTGCGGAAGCAATCGTGCGAAATCAAGGATGATGGAGCTGATCTCTTCCACGGTCATTTGGTCGCTCAGGTAGCTATAGAACGTGTTCGCAGGCTCATTGCCAGTACCGAAGTCCAGAGCATGTTTCTTGAACAGCTCGAATTCGTCTTTATTGCCGCCCATCGCTTGCTAGAGATAGAACAAATGTCAATTGGCGAGAGTGGCACTACAGTAGCAAATATCGATGCAAATCGTACCAGCACGCGAGCACTGACGTCGTCATTCAATGCATGCGCCTGCTTGCGACCCTTGACAGGCTCGACGTCGTGGAATTCGTCATCCATCTCGTCGTCCTCCTCGGAGCTATCGTCTTGACTCTGCGGCATGGACGAATTGGATTCCGTGCGCTCTCTGAGGAACTGTGCAGGGTTAGTGGCCACCATTCCGATGCTTTCCTGCAGAGCATCCAATGATTTGCATGAGATCCTGAAGCAGACAGACAGCCACGCGATCTTCACTTACTCGAATCTTCTGCTTGAACAGCTCCATGATGCTGTCCAGCACCGCCCCACAGTCTTCAAGCGCCGAGAGGTTGTGCCACACCGTGTCTCTCTCGAGTGCGGCCAGATCGGATCCGTTCCACTTCATGCAGGCCTCACTCTCGGTCTCAAAGTTCTCGACCTCTTGCACGAGATGCTCCATGCGCCGGATGAGCTCATTGATCTGGCGCTGGTAGTTGCGGATGTATTCCTGCGGGAAAAAGGCCTTGTCGGGCAGGTCGTCCATGGTGGCGAAGGTCTGAATGGCCGTGTCCTCCTCAGCCATCGTCCCTGGAGCGTAAACGCAGCGCAGACGCAGCCGAAGGTGAAGATGATGACCAAGTGGCGTAATCCCACGCCTTCCCTATTGGCCCCAGGAGTGATGGTCTCCGAAAGGACAACAGAATAAGGTGGACCACACAGACAAATCCAAGGCATTTTAGCAATTTAGTGCTTACTCGGGTCTATCCAGGCCATGTAGTCGTCGATGAGCACGGGCCAGGCCTCGTTCTCATCGTAGTTGTCGTACGAGTCCACAACCTTGGAGAAGAAGTCCAGCAGCAGGTCCCACGTGTCGCGTGTGATGCCTTTGCAAGGCTTCTTCTCTTGCAGGAACTCCAGCCACTTGGCCGTGAGCACAGAGTAGCGAGGCGACAACAGCAGGTCCCACATGGCAATGGCGATGTCGATACCCAGACTCTTCTGGCCAGGCTCCTTCGAGAAGCCGAAGCAAAACGAGTAGAAGATCTTGAAGTCACGTTCGACCGCAATCGCAGCTCGCAGGTTTAGGATCTCCGCCTTGAGTTTGCTGATCGAATCGCAGCCCATGGCCTCCATGCCCTTGCACCACTCCTTCCGCGTGAACGCGCACATGTAGGCGGCCTCCATCTTCCAAGCGATCACGAGCACCACGATATCCTGAGGGTCGACTCCAATGTCTTCGCAAAACTTGAGAATGCCGTCCTCGCCAATGACGTCATCTTCTTCATCTGGGTCTGCGCGATTGATACGCATGAGTGAGTGGCTTAGTGGCTCATTGTCATAAGAGATCGTTTCTTACCTGCGTACTGGTCAAACCATTCATTTACTGCGTCCATGGACACTTCAGGCACGGATTGAACACTAATAAAGAGCGAACCAGCTCAGCAAATGCTGAAAATACACGCAGAGCTCCATGGAGCGCACCTGAATTCGCCTCCGCTCGCGTAAAACTCATCGACTGCGCGCATCAGATCCCAGCTGAACTTCTCCAGATACGACTTGGCTGTGGCTTCCCTAATGAGTGTATGATCAAACTTAGCATGAGAGCCATGTACCCACTAAAGAAGAGACCATACTCAAGCCCTTACTGCGCATTCGTAGTCTTCTTAAAGGCCTGCAGCTTCTTCTTCTTGTCGCTCGATAGAAATCCAGTCTGTGGACAGGTGGAAAGCACAGATGTAAGGGGCGTGTGTCAGATACCCTCCCAAACGGGGAGATATAGGTGTCTCTGTTGTCAAGCGCAAGGTCTCTCTGGGTACCATTCTGTAAGCCCGTACGTCGTCCTCGTTCTCCCGCAAATGAATCCGCGAGTGAGTTCCGATAACAATTTTATGTGGACCACCTTATATTCGGTCAAAGTTCAATGCTGAACCCAAAGGTCCACTCGTGATGTCGCAAGATCCTACAGAATAAGAGATGATGCTTTGGATTGGATCCTGAGAGAGACCACATGTCTCGGGCGTCAACATAACGCTCTCTCTCTCTTCCACATCTCATTGCTGGAATGCTGGGGCTCAAACAGTGATCCTAAATGACATGTCAACCCTTCGCCATGGCAGTACTTCGACATTCGTGGACTATGAAGACGTGGGAGATCAAGCAAATGATACAAGACAAAACAATGATTGGGGGGAATGATAATGGCTATGCAGTCTGCATTGACAGAATGGGGGAATCGAACGAACATGCAAATGGGAAAGCTTGGCAAACAAAGGAAAGAAAATCAGACGCTGGAGCTAAATCCACTGCGTGGTGCAAATGAAGCGACCGCCGTTACGCACGCGCGAGGCAGCCACGTGACTGCGGCCGCTGTAGCGAGGACCACGCTTCCAGTTGCGGCGGCTTCGTTTCTCGAGGAAGCGATGCAACGCGCGCTTCTTTTCAGGGGTCTTGTCGCTCTTGCAGATCCAGCACGTGCTCGGGTTGTGCTTGTACTCAGGAACTTGGCACTTCTTCACCTGCTTGTCCTGAGTTTGAGTGGGCAGACGAGCAGTCTGCAAAGCAGCCAACGGGTGCTTTGCGACACTGCTCGTCTGGTCCGCCAGCGCCAGGTCCATGCGGGGAATGCTAATGCGGGGGATACGGGAGTCCACGTTCTTGAACACGGCCGTGCGAATGCAACTGCGAGGATCCAAAGGAGCCGACATAACCCAAACAGGCGCCGCCGGAACAATCTTGGACGGGACCAAGATCGAGCAAGGCTTGCTCGGGACTTCCTCCTCGTCGTCGACATCCTCCATGTCTTCATCGTCGTCGTACTCGGACGCCGATTCGGTCATGGACTCGTCAGCATCGCTGCTTTCCGAGGCCACGGTCTTCTCGATCTCCGCATCCTGTTCCGCGACCAACACATCGAACTCGGCAGACAGCTCGTTAATGTTCAGCACATCAGCATCCAAGCCATCGCTGTTGTCCAATCCGTCGATCCAGCCGCTGGCCACTTCGCAGCCCGTCTCGAGATCGTCGCAAGGCAGAGCGAAGTCGCCTCCGTCTGCCAGGTCTTCAAAAATCGAGGACAGGTCGTCCACGTCGCGCGCGAGCTTGTCTTCGTTCACTTTCTCCAGGAGCCCACCGGCATCGACGCTGAGCCTGTCGAGCGGCCAGTCGTTCCAGGCCTGCACCGTATCGCGCATCCAGGCCGTGGTTTCTTCAACATCTTTCAACATCTTGTTCTTCTTCTCTTGTAATAAAACTTCTCTTCACTTGTTCATTCGAGGGGGACCATCCTTCCAACTTGTCCTACGTCGCCATCACTTCTAACCTTGGTGTTTGATTCTTCAAACGCTGTCACCCAACTAGAGCTTCTCCATATTCATTCAAATATGGCAGAAGTCGCTAGGCAGATCTCAAGAACTCATCTTGACCATGCGCGAAAAGCCAGACCAACTTAGAAAGACATAGTCTCCCTTTATTCGCTACTTTTGCTGCTTCCTGGAGAGGGGGGGGGGGAGGGGGC